>VZTE01004910.1:907701-1190387 GCA_013397775.1 Eulacestoma nigropectus | reverse complement strand
TTTTTTTTTTTTTTTTGCACTTTCGTTGCTACAGATTGTGCAAAGGAGGCGTCACCTTTCCTCCTGTTCAGAGTAACTGAAGAAACTCCTTAGGCCAGCAGAAAGTGATGGAATCCATTACACACAGGATGTCAGGAAAGCTTACATGTGCTAATACAGGAGAAACAGCTCTGAAAGGAGAGAGTTGCATGTGGGAAACAAATGATGAAACCAATAATCTAACTAATTATAAATGAGATTAGCTGATTTGGAAGAAAACTAAGCAAGACTCACACTGACTCAACTTTTAGTCAGAAGATGGGAAGTGTTTCAGTTACTGTGTTTTAACAAGGTGACACCGACAGGTTAGGCCAGGTAATTCCTCCTCCCATGTGTGCTTAGCCAACTCCCAGCTGGCAAACAGGCTATGGTGGATTAAATGCCCATAAGAAGTACTCTTAAAAGTTGTTTTTCTTTGTAAAGACTGTGGGTTAAGAGCCCACTTGACTCCCTGGTAAGACTCATGTGGATGGTAATGTTAAACGGGGGAGACGCCACCAATTTCGGTTGTGTCCGTGCCCAAGTCTTCTGTGATGTTGTGGAAACAAGAACACGTGAAAATACAGGAAGATCAGTTGTAATTTCTAGCTTCAGTTTGGAACTTTGATATACTTTGCAAGAAATTTAGGTGAAATTCATAATCAGCACCTTCCATTTCAATCTTACCATGGATTGTGATCACAGAGTTACTGCATTTCTTTATTCCATCAACACTGTTCCAAGATGTCTTCTGGCTTTAATATGCGTTAGGAATACATTTTATTGATTACATTGTAGAAGCGTTTACATTCCATGTATGCCACAAATTGCCCTGGACCTCTTTTGCTCATCATTTGTTGTTGGTTCCTTTCTCCCACTGTACCATGAGACCATCTATTCAGGATGTTTACACTTCATCTGTACATCCTAACGATGTCTATAGTTAACGTTCCCTGATGGTGTTGAAAGGGTTCCCTTGGTGCTGCACTTGTCTCACAAGACCTGACAGAAAACTCCTCGCTGCTTTTGCAGAGGAATTTCCCACTGAGCTCCCAGTGGGCTCAGAATCAGATACAGCAAAATGGGTGAAAGTCCACACAAAGTCCAGACAGCATCGGTTCAGGCCCAGTGACGTTCCAGCGTGGCTTTGCTCCTCTGGAGCAGAGGCAGCTCATGCCACTTGTGGCACAGCTGACCACATGTGCCCAGAGGTCGGGGGAGAAAAATGCCCATTTCTGTTTGTGGCTGCCCTGGCAAACCAGCCCACCTTGCCTCTGTGTGGGAACCCAGCAAGGGCTCAGTTTAGTCTCCTGGTTTAGGCAATGGGAAATGTTTGTATTTGTGGATGAATGGGAAATGAAAGGGAGTAAAAAGTTAGTATTTTCAAACTCTATTTTTGTTAATAAACATGCAAGTTTGCTGCTACTCTGAAGCTGCCAGGAAAGATTGACTTAAACTTTGTAGATAGGGTTTACATTTTCTTTAAAGTGAGATTCTGATTCCCCATGTCAAGGTTATCTTCATGATAGCCTTTGAAAGAATCAGAGCACTTACCAATGCATGGATGTTCACAAGTTTGACAGTCCCCTCATTGATCCTACTCTTGCATGAAAATGGCTTTATCAAGCCTATAATTAGAAATGAAATAGTCTTAAATGGTTTCCACACAGCTTGACTTTCAAAGAGGTTCCAGTTTCACATAACTTCATATAAACAGAGAATCAGAAGATATAACCAGATACCACAGTTCCTGCTTACTAATTGCCATAAAGCAGAGCCATCTGCTTTATGCAAAGCCTAGGTCAGATAATCCTTCTAAACTGTGACCTTTGGGGCTCCATGGAACTTGTTCTTGATTAAATAAAACCTTCTTAGGAAGTTATTGGGAGACTTGGTGCAGGTTCAGTCTGAGCAGAGAATGTAACTGATTGGATTTCTATATAATCTTAAGCAGACAGTTCTGAGTCAGTCTATCTTTTGAACTTTTTTTTCTTAACCGCATTAATCTTTCATAAAAATTCAAGTTACAAGTGAATTATTTCAGTTTTTAAAGTGATTCCTCATAAAAGTTAAATTAGATGACAAACGAATGATTTAGACATAAATTCGTGGCAGCTAAAGTGAAGTTTCAGCTGTCTGAACCAAGCTGAGAACCTGGGCTTGGGAAGTGAGGGGCATCCTCCACTATGTGCAGTTGCCTGACCTTGTTTGGAGGGCATGTGCACAGCACAACACAAACAGAGCAAAACAGAGGTGATTGCAGCTCAATAAATACAGTAGAATACTTGTAATTCCTCACATCTCTTTCCTTATGACCAAAGCTCATATCATGGATGCCTTTGAATATGTATCTTTTCCATCACATCCCATTATATACTTTATTTAAATATTTTATTCATTGTACATGAAAATAGTTTCTGTGATTAAATAATCGGGTCTTTTGCCCTAGTTTTCTTTTGGCATTGGTGACTATTATTTTTGGCTGTCTGTCTTTGGCCAAGCAATTGCCAATTATTCACTGCCAGATTCAAAAGAGGAGTGCTACTGCCAAAGCAAATAATACATTATCTTGCAGTTACACAGATCTTTCCAGCTGAGGATCACAACATATTTTGTAACCACTAATGAATTTTGCCACTTACCACCCACCAAACATTCACGTTCATGCCTTAGGGATGAGAAGGTAAGGTCTGGAGTGCAGCAGGATGTGACCTGCCCTTTCCAGGGGCTGCAGTAGGCGCAGGGAAGGAGGCACCAGAATGCAGCGCACAGCAGAAATGGGTTTTTCCTTCTGAATTGAGAGAGCACGGACTGGCAATCCAGACAATTCCCCAAAGGCTGGGGTTGCTCTGCCCTGGTCCGTGGTGTCCTGCTGCTGCAGGAGACACGGAAAAGCTGGATTGTAACTCTTTTCTCACAGAAGATGTATCCGTACACGGGGTGTTGCAGGAATGACACACATGAATGTTTTGAGAGTTGAGTGTATTCTGAGCCTCGGTAGCTCCCAGCTTTGTGAGCGATCCAGGAAAGAACTCAGTCGTGGCAGAAGACCCAGTTATCTTGACTGGCAGAACTTCATCGTGGTCCTCCTGCTCCTCTCAGCTGTTGCAGTGGCCAGATGTCCTCATGCTGGCTGTGGTCTGCAGAACCACCCCGCGTTCTTGGAAAAATGGTGAGAAGTGCTGCAGCGGAGGAGAGTTTCTTACTGAACTAGGTGACCCCTCGTGCTGACTTCCGAATTTACCCATCTCTGTAAATGCCCCTCCAGCCATCAGGATTGTGACCCTGAACATTCCCCCCAGACTCTGTGGCATTTTCACACCTTGGCCGAGCTCTGCACTCCACATTGCTGGGCAGGTATTGGTGGTTGCTTTCCCAGCTGCAGTGTGTGATGGGTGCCCTCCAGATCCTGAGGGGATATTGGTGTTTAGGAGTGTGTTACTCTGGTTCTAGGTTTTGTTACTCATTTGTAGCCCAGCCTAAAGATGTGATGAGAATCTGCCTTCTTTGCTCTCCGTCGCTGCAGGGACTGATAGGGCTGATGATAAAATGGTCTTTTCTTGGCTGCTAAATGAAAAGTTCCTCATTGCTGGACATTTTTCAAATTGCCAGAGAGACTGTTTTTGCTGTGGGAATCACCTCACATACACCTGATCAATTTATGTAAAGCACTGAATAGCTTAAGAGGCCATTAAGTGCAGAATTTTGCTGGATTGGACTGTCGGTGTCATTTTATTAAAGAAAGAGGCATCTGAAATTTGATATCCAATATATTCTGTGAGCAGAGCAGCAGTTCGGGGCAAACAGAGGCTGTTTTCCTTGAAATTCAAAGTGTGGTAGCTCAGAGACAGCCATCTGTATGCATTTAGGGAACCTAAAATTACCTGAATGCCTGGCAATTTTTTTGTAATTATCTCAGAAAAGAATTACGATATATCACAGATAATTCTCTAGCTCTTTCATTCCTACTTTGATAAAATGCACTAAAAATTTGTTGCCTATTTTATTCCTTGCTGGGATTAAAAAATCCCACAAAGCAACAAATAAAATAGCATTCTTTGAAAGATCTGATTGGAAAGTGTGTGTGTGTTTTAAAGATTGCACATTTTAAAGACAAACAAGGGAGGGCTGAAATTTACTACAACAGCTTCACTGAAAATTATTCCATCACTCAGATCAAGAGCAGACAAAAATCACAGAAACATTTGGAAGAGGCAGCAGTGCCAGAGCATGATTTTAGCTATTTTGGGAAAGCAGCTGCTTCTCTCTGACATGGACTCAAAATGTAGGATATTCTGGAAGGTGGATCAGCTTATTCAGATCATTCCCTACAGCGACTTTTTCATGGGAACATTGACTAGCACTGTTTTTTGGGAGAAGCATTTATTTTGAGCTAAAGAGAAATCTCTCTCCTACGCAGTTATACAATTGCTAAATAGCAGTTGGCTTTAACCCCTGAATGCTTATTTCCAAATAGTCAGTGTAGAATGGCAAGAGTAACGTAGGAACGTGACCTTAATTTGATATTGCTGCGTTGATTTTGTGTGACTAAAGAGACGCAGAAGACTAAACTGGCAGTGCAAAACCAATGCTGAACAGTCACTGCTGCTTTAAAAAGCTCCCTTTAGTTACAGAGAAGAGACAAAGCTCAACAGAATGTCACTGGATTACTCTCTGCAAATTCCAGAAATGGGAAAATTGGATAAGCCCTGGTTATTGGACATCCTTCATTCCTCCTGGCTTAATGTTTGTTCTGGCAACTGCAAATGACAGTGATGATCTTCCTCCGTCCCTCCTGGATCTCAGTGTCGTAGGAATCACAGCTGGTTTCAGCACAGAGCCCTGCATTAGAACTTTCTGTGCTTGACAGGCTGTATTTGGCAGCGTGAGAGTAATAGGCTTGCTTTATTTGATTTTGCATTTGATTGATTGCTTTTAATACAATTTATTTTCTTTCTTGTGGTTTAGCTGTAGTTCTTGCTGATGGCAGCAATATCAATCTGTACCTCTTGTCATCTATGGCTGGTTGCTATATTTTTAAAATAATTTTTGAATGAATGCAGGTTGCTGCATCTTGTTTAGGTTGGATGGTATATCAGTTTTTGTTTTCTAGCAGCACTGGAGAATATGATAAAATATTGCAGCTGGTTCAGGGTGCAGTTGCAGACAGGCTTCAGAGTCTTTGTGATTTGCTCTGTGTTTTATGATGTGACAGGACAGTGTTGGAAAGATTTCTGGCATTTTGTTTCATAATATTTTTCCAGTGGCAAGTGTTAATTATTTTTCTCTAGTGGAAAAGTTCTACCTTCATACCCCTTTTCCTTGCTTCCTCTTGGCCCCTCTTCCCCATTTCTGTTAAGAATCAGGGTCACTGGTTCCCAGTGTAATTCTGACCACAATATTCCTATCCACAACGGCAGGAATCTGAGTGCATCCATTAGTGTTTCAAACAGCCTGATTTTTACTTCTTTCGGCAATATTCTTTGACTTCCCGTCTAGCCAGAACAGCAGCTCTTCTTCTGGTGGTGTTCTTGAAGAGCCCAAAGATACTGCCCTGAATGGCTTTGTGGTTGCGTTGGTTGGACCCCGGGCAGGAGCTGAGTTTCTGCGCCTCAGAAATTCTGCACATCGGTGCAAGGTGGGTGCTGCAGGGTGCTCACCCGCAGGAGGTACCAGAAAGCAGAGTTCTGAACCTGCTGACCAAGCTGAACAAGTGCAAGAGAATTTTCCCCTGAATACTGAGGGATCACTGTAGAAATATTCAAAACTCGGCGAAATAAGTATGAAAGGTATTTCCTGTAGAGCAAAATAGGCTGGATAAGAGGCTGACTGGAACTGTGGAGGTTGAACTGTAGCCAGGGCTTCTTTGAAAGTTGCATTTCCATAACAGTACATGTGCACGTATCTTTGCCTGGCATTGGAAGAAGGAAGAAAAAGGTGTTTCTTGGACTGAATCAAAACTCCATCTGAAAACACTGTGATTTGTGATGGAAAGGATTAAAATCCAAGCTGCACAGCTTCTTCCATCGTTAAGTTCTTGCTGCTATGTTCTTGTCTAGATCTTAGAGCCTGGTATTCAATGGAGAATTCTGTGGTTGAACCTCAGGTATCTTATTTTCTTAAATAGCTCCAGCATTTTTGACATCATAGGGTTCTTCATATATCCCCTTACTTGAGTTTGACTAGATCAAAAAGGTCTTGGTTATTTTCTTTGATCTAAATTCCCAGATGTTCCCACTGCAGGTTAAAAACAGAGTTACATGACAGCAATGCTTATTTCTTTAACCTGGCCTTTCTGTGCTCTTCCAAACAAATACTGGTTGCATGTCAGGAACCTAAGTTGGGTAATCAGTTAATTAAAAGCAATGCTGGTCAGGTGGTGGTGCAAATGAGCAAATAATTTCTGCTTCACTGGAGAGAGAAGCTGTCTTGAGCATTTCTGAAGAGAGGAAAGAAGGGGGGGAGTCCTCTAAGCAACCTGTGAGCCTTGGAGTAGTAACCCCACAGCAAAGCAGAACACTCAGAGCAAGGCTGATTGAAGCAGTGAACTCAATATCCTGTGTTGCACACGTGTATTCTGTACCTTTAACTGCCTCCAGCAGTGATTCAGGAAATCATTATTTAACTTAGCGGAGGTGCCACACGTTACTCTACGGCAGATGATAAGAGAAATAAAAAAATCTTATTCTTATGGCCTTGTTTTATCACTGAATCCCAGTGAAATTAAGGCACTTATCTGAGATCCATAAATGGATAGCGTTGACAAAGCACAGAGAACGAGTACCTGTCTGTAATCTCTCAAGAACTTTTGTTTGACTTCAAAATTTGTGTTACCTCTGTGCCAGCTCTCCTACCTGTGAAACGCTGCTGCTGGTGCTGTGTCAATGGCTCCTAAGGAGAATTTCTGCTAATAGGTGTTGGAGGCTTTTTGGATGTTCACAGCTACAGCTTTATTTGTTCTAATTATATCTGACATTTCACAAGCTGTACATGTGTTATTTGATGGGCAAAACATCAAAAATGATTAGGCCAAATGATCACACAAAGCCCAACAGAAAGCTTTTTCAGGGCATGTTTGCTGGTTTTGATTCATAATTATCCTCATTAAACTTTACCAAACTGTCATCTCATTGCCTGCTCATTGTTATGGAACTCCTAAACTCAGGTGGGGATTTGAGTTGCCCTGTGAGATGAACAATATTTACATCTGAAAAAAAAAATTTTACTTGTTCAAATCCAACTTGCTTCTTCCTTCCAACCCTTTTTGTTTCTGATAGGAAACAGCTTTAGATTTTCCATGGTGCCAGGAGAGGTCACTCTTTCTCCTTTGTCCTGCCTGGTTCAGGCTCTTGTACCATGAGGGATCCTCTTTCCTTCTCGAGTGAATTGGCACATTCCTTGAGCTCCTGTTTGAACGCTGTCTGGCACACACAAAGAGCAGGGGAAGGATTTGTACCATTTGCCTGATATCTACATGGAAAACTCTTAAAGAATTTTGTGGCAAATGAGATTGTATCTCCAGGTTTACATCAACCACCCGGTGTAATTCTAACAAAAGCCCAGAATTCTCCTTAGTTCTGTTGCAGAATTATAAATGGAGGTTTTAATAAGCAGCAACCAGGTAATATACCACTTAATTGAATGGAGTGTTGATAAACATAAGTGTTTAAAATTCATGTATGAGTTCATGATAGAGTCTTCTGTGGTGTCCAACACAGGAATAACAACACATCTCAGTAGAAATTGGTAAGAACCGTTCAACCAACTTCAATTTGAGCAAACCTAAGCCAAACCCAAGTCGTCTACAATATCTTATTTCCAAATTTGTGAGGGAAAAGTACTCATGGCTGAGTTTTCACCAAAGCATAGTTCCTAATTAACAATCTGAGCAGGTATAAAAAGGAAAACATATCGATAATTTCTGTTTCAACCATTTCTTTCATCCCTACATAAAATAAAATTCAGTGGCTTGGATGAAATGATGTCATACCCAGTCCCTCATGCCCCAATTCAAACCTAATGTGAACCGATCTCTGACATTCCAAAAAAAGTCTTCCATTTCCCTGCCTTTTATTTTTTGTTTCCATTTTTGCACTTCTACATCCCCAGTGATACAGAAGCAGGGGAAAAGCACCAACAACCCCTGAACCAGGCCACTATAAAAGTGGCTGGTGACACAGGATTGCACGATTTCTGCTGGGCTGGCAATGCCCCCACACCAGACTGTCTCTTGAGGTTACTGGTTTCGTTTTGCAGATTTAAGAAATTGAGAGCTGTGTCCAAATAGCGGCGTTCTCACTGACACTCAGCAGCATTTATGAGACGTGACTCTCCTGTTCCTGATTGCATGTGTGTATATTTATATTTATATATAGCAAAAGATGGGAAAAAAGAGCAACAGCAGCCAGTGCAAGCATCTCTGTATCAGTGTTCAAATGCTTCTTTGGCACCTTCTTACCTAAATAGGCAGGATTCAAAAATAAATGGGAGGTTCATAAGTTATTTTTTTGAAAGGACTTGCTACATTTCTCTGCTACGTTTCCACTACTTTTATAGTTGTTTTTTAGGATTTTTTCATGGTTGTTCACACATTACAAGTAATGTAGTTTCTTTAAAACCTGGATGAAACTTTTAACATTTTTGTTAATAATTATGTTGATTTTCTCTCAGTAATATTACTGTTTCAATCTTAAAAACAACAACAAAAAAAAACTATGGAGATGGGGCTATCTTAAATTGTTATGGCTAAACAATAATAAATACATTAAAATACATGTGATGTATTAATTTGAAAAATTATAACATAGTTTCATTGACATCAGTACAACTGCAATGACCTGCACCAGCTGACAGGTGGATTGCAGAATAACTGTGCCTAATGTTGAAAATGCATTAGGTTTTATCTTTACAAATAGAACATTTTTTTTCCAGTTACCAAGAGCTATAGGGTATGTATAAGCCTATCAAGGCAGTAAATTGCATGCTGCAAATTTACCTTAAACTCTATTGCAGTTGTGAGTGGGTATTATCTGATAAACCAAACTTGCCCTGAATTAAGGTAAACATTCAGTAGTGTTTATGTGATACAGTCATAAAATAACATCCAGTCTTAAAGCTGTAAAATAGAATCACAGAATTGTTAGGTTTGGAAGGGACCTCTGCTTTTTTCTAAAAATTCTCATTTTTCTATTTTAATTTTCCTCAGTTGTAACATTTCAAATTAAATTCATTTTCTAAGGAGAGGTGACAGCATGGGACAGGGAGATCATTTTGGAACAGTCTGAAAAGTAAAGTACCATAAATATGTGGATGAAGTGTGAAGGAAGAAATATATGAAATGTGAAAGGCAAAAATATATGCTGGAGTTATAAATATAGGCAGAAAGTAGGGATAAAAGCAATTAAAGTAATATCAGGGAAAGCAATGCAGTGGGTTGTGCAATATGTTTGTTGTGTGCAGCCTTACATTTGTTGCATGGTTTGTTTTAGTTGTCTCCCTACTGTTCTGCTGAGATGAGTCCTAGAATCTAGAGGGGCCACTGTGCATTTTTAGTTGATTAGTAGAACGAATGCAGATTTTGTAAGAAAGTCAATCTAAGCCCATGTGATAAATTGGTAACGTGTCCCAAGATCATTCCACTTTCTAAATGGATATATAACTGTGTTTGTCTGGATATTTTTGCTGCATCTGAGCTTTCAATAAAAAGAAGAGCTGAGAGTTCCTTTTCTCTCTTCCTGTCTGCTCTCAAGATTGGTGGCACCATCTTTTCTTGAAAACAGCACAGGCAAAACAAAATCCTGTCTGCCATTCACCCCAAACCAAAGGGAAATCAGTCATTTTGAGAGCAGAAGAGTTCATGGAGCCTGATTCGTTGAATATTTGTGCCTCACAGCTGAAGCCTCTGGTGTTTGTTGGAATGAAATAGTGTGCTCAAAACTTAGAGAGGAGATAGAAGGCTTGAACAGATGCACCAAAAGACAGGCACAGACACATTTGTGCACATCCTGTGATCATGAGTCTTGTTTACCTGAAACTAGAAATGAAATTAAACTCCAGAAGAAAAGGCAGGGGAACACAGAAATAACGTCAATCTTTCTAGCAATATAAAAGCAATCTCTCTTCTAGCAGAGCTGTCTGAACTTTTGAGACACAAGCTCCCAAATCATATCTGCCAGCGTGACGTAGAGGTGGTGGGAAGTTCAGCTACCAGGATACCACAGATACATCTCCCCTTTACCCTCCCTCTCCCCAAAGACAGCAGATAATCCTTCTGGCTTCAACACAGTTGTTTCTTGAGCTGCCAGTCCCCCACTGGCACTGGCTGAGACATCCTTTGTCTTTCCTCACCTGTGGTATTTGCAGCTGTGTTTCAAGGAGTGCGTAATGCTCCACTCAGGAGGAGCGATGTAGAGAGAAATGACATCGATAACTCTCACTTTATCTCTTGGGAAGCCATCCTCTGCAAACGGCTTCCTTCCTGCTCCTGGTGACTGAGAGAGATTTTGTGGGCCAAATGGTTTTTGGCACTGGATTCTCTGCTGACAGCACTTCAGGAGTCATCTTAAAATCCAGGCGGTGAAGTGTGAGCATGTGAGCCAGTTGTCAGAGCAGTAAAGTTAATGAAACCCCTCAGATCTTGGCTGGAGAGAGTGTCCTGGCATTGCCACATTGCTGGGGAATGAGGGACTGACATTGATTGGCCATGAGCTAAAAGGAACAGAAAATTTAGGACTGTGCAGTTGTATAAATAAATTGTCTCTTTAGCTCTATGGTTATGGTTAAAGGAATGTAAAACTGATTTGCTATAAAACTCAGACAAAGATTTTTCTCAAGTTCCTAATGATAGTCTAATGATAAAAGCGCCATCAAATTCAGCAGCAGAGAATTATATGTAAATAATAATTTCCACTGGGTTGGTAGAGAGATTTTCCATTCCCTTGAGAAGGAAGGAAGGGAGGAACACATGAGGAGTACAAGCTGGAGCCAAGTGAGGCAAGGCTACGAGCAAAGAACCATCGGGAATGGTCAGTTCTTCTTGCATGGAACAGGAGAGGAGCTGAGTGTGACCAGCATGGAGGCAACGGTGGGCAGAGGTGATGGAGCTTCAGGTAACAGAGGTGCTGAAAGCAGATTTCAATGAAGAACTAGATGTGGCCACTGTTGTGGCACGAAATGGGCTGGATAGAGTTAATCACAGTGGGCTTGTTCTAAGTTTATTCCAGTGGAGCTTTTCCAGGAGCAGGCAGGCAGATGGTGGGGTCATCTCTGATACTGCTCACAGCTGGAAATCAGCTCCTCTGAAGATGCCCTGTGTGAGAAGCACCTTGTGGAGGTACTTGCAAATGATTTTAAACTAAATGTCAGGTTAGTTGATCCACTCATGCTTTTATTGCTGCCTGGTGGCAGTGCCCGAGGAGACAGATAATGACATTGCCTGTTGGGATGGAAAAAAGGCCTCTGGTACGTTTCTGTAAAACAGAACTTTGTTGAAGCAGTTTATTTTGGATTGCAAATCTGAGCTATTCATTTCTCCCTCTTCCTCTTGTGTGGGGAGAAGAGAGCTCTCAAAATATTTCCAAAAGAAATTAAATTGAAATAGATACAACTGCAAAATATTTTGCATAGATAAAGCTATGCACTTGAACAAAAATGCACTTACAAGCTCTACTAGCTGGAGTGCAATTTCATAAAGAGTAGGCTTCTAGCTGTTGAATTTACTGTTGGCTTGATGATATGATTCAATTTGGTTCTTCATAGCAGCACATTCAGGACCGTTTAAACATTTTCATTTTTGTTTCTGTTTATAAATTGCTCACATGTACATATTAAATATTCATGGTTAATATTTGCAGGAAAATATTGCTAGATAAATTATTGATGTTTTAAAAGAAAATAATATTTTTTTTTCCATTTTAATGATTAAATTTTCTCCATATGTGATTTATTTGAAATGGTTTTTTTACCGCTGATTTAATTCTTAATTCTTTATTCATTTTGGGCTGCGAGATAAAACTTGCCAGGAAATACTGGATGAGATTCTGATCTCCCAAAGGGATTTGCAATCATCCGGTTTCATTATCCTCAGTGAAATTTTGTTGCCATGGCTGGGGTGGATCTTACATCCCGACTTTATCCTTATCTTTAAGATTGTTTTATGTTATTTAAATGTGAGGCTGTTGGTTATATTTTAAGAAAGGGGGAGGTTAATGGTGAAACGCTATTGACCTTCTCCAACTAATCATATCTTAATTCCTGACAATGCTTGTATCCATTTTGGGTGTTGGTATTTTAAGCCTAAACCTAACTGAGACACTTTCAAGGTTATGGATGTGCTCAGCTCAGTGTTTCCACAGCAAGTGTGAAAGTGTCAGTTTGGAAACAGCTTAGGTTCAGCCTCTGCAACCCTCAGCCCCAGAAAGGAACGTTTTACCCTGTGATTTCTGCCATTTTATTTAAATAATGGTGACAAAATTGCCACCACACGACAATAAAAGAAAATATGTTTGAAATTGAAACAAGAAGCACAGAACACTTCAGGTATTTGAAGGTTTTAAACATTCAAAATAAGACTTCACGAAACACAAAAATTGCTGTGTAAAGTAAGTCTTGTTCCTACTAAAAGTGACAACATAAAACAGACACAAAATCCAGAATAAAACTCTCAAAAACCTGGTGTTATTTGCATTCACTTTCAGCTCTTCCCAGCAGACCTGCTTAGCTAATCTGGTGGCATCACTTGTGACACTCATCCATAGGGCACAAAATAGCAGTTTGCCACCCACCTTGAGCAGGTTGTTTTTGAAGTGTTTGAAGGCAAAACAAAAAAGTACCCTGCCATTAGAGGCAAGGTGGAATTTTACATCCACTTGTTTTTGACAGTTATAGTTGAAGCTGTCACTTTTCCTTTTTTTTTCCAGAGCCTTTAAAATGGATCTTTTTACATGTTAACATGAATATATTAAAGCAGAAAAAATCCCTGCAGCTTTACTGGGTGCTAGTTGACACATGGAGACCTTGGTATTCAATGCACACACAGAACACATGTGATTAAAATTGCAATTATAGCCCTGTGTTAGGCATTTGAAAGCATAAATTAAAGGGGATTGGTAATCTTTTATATCCTTAGCATTTCTCATTTCCACACATTCCAGCCCAGGATCTATGCAATCTTTAATTGGAGCACTGAAGGAATTGAGGCAGCAAATATTGTACAGCTGTTCTTGTGATGAAAAGCACAAAATGTTTTCACTTGCATTACCCAAAATGAATGGTCTCCAAACCAGATTCTTTTTTTTTTGTTTTCTTTTTTCCCAAATGTCCTTTTGTAAGTTCAATTGGCTAAAAAACTTCTCATATGAGAAGAAGCTGAGATAGTTGGCATGGGTTAGCCTGGAAAAGAGAAGGCTTAGGAGGGAATCTCTTAATTTTTTACAGATATCTGATGGAAGGATATGTAGAAGATGGACTAAACTGTGCTCAGTGGTACAAGGACAAGGTCAGAGTCAAAGGGCACAAAGAGAAGCACAGGAAACTCTGAACATAAAAAAGCCACTGTTTTAGTGGACTGGTGATTGAACGTGAGACAGGTTGCTCTGAGAGGCTATGAAGACTCCTTTTGGGGAGATTTCTAAACATACCAGAGAAACTTGCTGCAGTTGACCCTGTTTGTGCTATGGGGTTTTACAAGATGGTTTCTGGAAGTCCCTTCCCAAACCCCCTGTTCTGTGATTCTGGGAAATGTGGACAGGGGTGCCCAGGTTTTGTAGCTGGCTTTGAAAACTGTCAGCATGGTTTCTTATACGTGGGACTGGAAAGTATTTCCTGGGCCACGAGGTTTATTAAGCTTGCCATTAACACAGACTTTGCATCAGGAAATTCTGTTTCTGAAGCTGTCTCACGCCCTCCACTTCGTAAGACATTGCTTCATAAACACGGAGGCCGCGTGTACGACCTGTTGGCTGCAGGGGACTCTCGCTGTGTTTGTGTTTTGCTGCAGTTCCGCGCGCGTGAGAGTTGGGTCACGCTCCCTTCCTGGGCTGTAGATGAGCAGTAAAGGGTGGGCTGGCTGCTTGCCTCGCGCCGTTTGCTGTAAAACCGGGTCAAGTGGACGCAACAGGAGGGAAAAGGACTTTGTTTTTCCCGGGAACTACCGAGGAGCGAGGAAGACCAACAGGGAAGGCCAGGGCTTGGCTGAGAGTTCTGAGGGTCTTGGATTTAGAGGATTTTTGTGGGGGTTGTGAAGAGTCTATTGTCACCCTAGAAGTCCCTACAGTAGAAAACGAGTCAAAAGGAAATGGAAGTATCAGTCCAGGAGTGTAGAGCCTTTTCAAACATTTCTATTTTCTCTAGAAAATTTGTTCCAACTAATGCTGAAGAAAGTTTCACTTTCAAAACTCAAAAGTCTTTCTGGTTCTGTAACTTTAATACAAAGGTGGAGGGCATTTGACACAGCCAGCATAAAAGTTCTGATGTTCTTTTGAACCACAGAGTCTTGCCTAAGTTCACATCTCAGCCCACGTCAATGCATAGCGTAAGTAATCCTTGATTCTTACTGTTCTCTTTTTTTATCTTCTCATGTAATCAAATAGGCCAGACTTTAGTTTCCTTTTGTTGTGCTTATTTCTGTGCAGAATATGGAACACAGTGTGCATGGTACATACATATAGCTGCCATAAAATATGAAGCAGAACAAACAGAACAAGGTTTATGATTTTTTTAAAACCTGTCTGAGATGATGCATGTCAATACCCCAAAGAGCATCTTCAGCAATCAAAAAGTTCTTAAACCCTCACCTTGATTTTAGGTAAAGAACATCTTTTAACTCTTGTTTTTACTGGTTATCTTCAATCAAAACATACAGATAGTCCTTTGCTGGAGCTCTGCTTTAGCAAGGGCTAAGGAAAGCTGCTGTCCGTGGCTGGCACGGTGATCTGGTGCTAACAGGCCTGCTGCCCTGGGGTGGGATTGCCAAGGGAGCAGGGTCCAGGGCTCACCTTGTGCTGAGCTCAGTGACCCTTCCATGTCCCTTACAAGCGCTGTCTGTTACCACAGCAGCTTTCAGGAAACAGCTGCGCCCTTCATTTTATGTATTTTTACTCATTCAGCAACTGTGGTGTGGAACTTTCCAATTTTCTATATCCAATTAGGTTCTGATACTGTGTTCATTTTCCTTAGGCTAGGTAATGACTTTGCAATGCTGTGAGTATGAATGCAACATTATTTGGCTACAAAGGTAATTGAAAAGTGTTTTTCATGAAAATGCCTTGCTTTCTAATTTCCTTTGGTTATCATGAAATCTCTTAAATACAGTGGAGAGGGAACTCCTCACTCTTGTCTGCTCATTATAACCTGAGATCTGAAAGCTGCTCTGAGAAGACTGCAGTGCTGTCCAATAATTAAATGGCAAGAGTACAGCTCTCCATGAAATATAATTTTGTTGTCTTACATACAATGGGCTATTGAATTTTTATGGAAGCATTTAGCAGATTTCCTAATAAACTTTGCAACACCTGCTCCATTGCTGCATTTATGATTCTTCATTTTGCACAGTCAAATTTTTAATTCATCCTTACAGAGATAATTTTTGAACACATGTGCAATTACACTGTTTATTCTGTTTTGAAAATTATTTTCCTTTTTCTTTTTTTTCCTTTACTCTCAACGTTTATCTCCTTACCATTATATACAGTTAAATTTACTTTTTGAATTATGCTACACAAACCCAAAATAGACAAGTTTAGGAGTAATTTCCTGCATACCCCACTCATGGCTTAGCTATAAAGTTGAATGAATTTACACTCTTTGTCAGGCTATGCATCAAGAAATCCTTTTTAAACTGGGATAAAAATGTGTAAAGGAATTAAATTTACTCACATGAAAGAAGTATGCTAAAAAGTCTTCCCTATTAATTTGCAAAGTAAAAGATTTTAACGAAAAATGCGTCACAAGAACTTGTGCAGATTTTACATTGCATTTGGGAAGACAGCAAAAATAAATATCTATCTCTGTTGTATACACTTGTGGGAGTAAGAAATACCTGAGAAACTTCTGGCTTCTTCTAGTAGTCTTTTTCAGGAGCAGACACAACAGTAGAATCCTTAGCGAGCTGCATCCTGCAGAAGGAGAGCGTGGTTAGTGAATAACAGGATGCTGCGTGTGGGGAAAGAGACGGTGGCTATTCTTGGAAAGAGATGTTGTGTGACTCTCTTCCCCCTGTCATTTTCCTATGATTATTTAGCACATAGGAAGGGGCTAAGTTTGTACTGTTTTGTACAGCATTAATCGTGATCCGTGAATTTCCAAATTTAAAACACCGCACCTGCCCAGAAAGTCACCCCTGAGATGCATTGTAATAATAGATACCTGCTTCTTGAGTTAGAAAGAAATAACTGAGGGTTGGTTTCTTTCTGCAGCGTGATGAGGAGTGGCATTACTGGATGTGGGGAAACACGTTTGTGTGTGAGGGCTTTGGAATGAATCAATAGGAAGAACTTGGAAGTCCTGTGCAATGGGGACTGGATCAGGGAGTATCCATCAGATTGGTGTAGCTGGGCCTTGAAACAGAAACAAAGACCAAGCAGATGGTAATGAACTTGTGTTGTCTGGTGCTAGTTAAGATTTTCCATGCTGTCTTGGAGGGGGGGAGCTTCCTGGCTGTATGTGTGGATGTAGGTTTTGCTTTGCTGTTCTGTATTGTTGGCTTTAAACACTGTGATTTCATTCCTTTCGAGCATGCAGGTTTGTGGCACTTTATAAATATTTGAATACTGAGAGATCCCACAGGGTGGATTTCTAAATGCATTTTGAAGGATTGTAGAAGTTTCAGAGGGAGCAGCATTGCTGAAGCTGGACTTGGCCTGATAGTGCCAAAACTTTGGAGTTTCCTCTTTGGTATCTTACCTGAGAAGGAGTTCTCCAAAAGAGACTCTCCCAAATGCAGGTTCGAGTGTTAGAGCAAGTGGGGATCTGTGGCATTTAAAGTCCCAGAAAGAATCTCCCTCCACTATAGGCACAGAGTCACCTAGAAATTGATTCCATCTACTCCTCCAAGCATCTGTAACTAATTTAATGGGGTCTCATTACAAAAATGTCATATTAAAAATTATCATCACAATATTCATCAAATTATATCAGGTGTTCTTTCTGTGGCTCTTGAGCTTATCTCTGGATGACTAAGATAGGATGAAACAAATATTATCCAAATGATAAACACTTCAGAGCTTCCTTATCACCGTGTTCTCAAGATCAGTAAAGTACAAAAATTTGTCTTAGGAATGACCAATTCTTTTGATAACCAGCGCTGTAGTTTACTAGAGTAACACATTTTGTCTTTCCATGTAGACTGATATCAAATTAAGAAAATATTCACCTGAGTGCCAGCTGTAATGATTGTGAAATATATTTGAGCAATCATTGTGGAAAAGACCAGGCTGGGTCATTGTGTGGTAAATTAAACAAAATGCATGGTTAACTATGTGGGTTCTTGTTAAGAGCATTGCTTCTGCCATGTTGAGACTTGTTTTGGGAAATGGCTTCTGGATTTTAGATGTGGAGTTTAGACATGGTTTGAGAATCCACGTGTGCCTACCGAGGCTGTCAAAACCAATTGTCATAGAATCATAGAATGGTTTGAGTAGGAAGGGACCTTAAATCTCCTCCTATTCCAACCCCCTGCCATAGGCAGGGACACCTTCCACTGGACCAGGTAGCTCCAAGCCTTGAACACTTCCAGGGATGGGGCAGCCACAGCTTCTCTGGGCAAGCTGTGCTGGGGCCTCGCCGCCCTCACAGGGA
The DNA here is from genome assembly GCA_013397775.1 of Eulacestoma nigropectus. Classification (NCBI taxonomy): domain Eukaryota; kingdom Metazoa; phylum Chordata; class Aves; order Passeriformes; genus Eulacestoma; species Eulacestoma nigropectus. Next base: position 1,172,576 of record VZTE01004910.1, on the reverse strand, counting down.
AGAATTTCTCTCTTACATCTAATCCAAACCTGCTCTTTAAGTTTGAAGCCATTCCCCCTTGTCCTGTTACCACATGTCAAAAGTCCCTCTCCAGCTCTCCTGTAGAACTCTTTGGGTACTGGAAACTTAAACACTTTTCAAATGCCAGTTAAAAAGTCAATGTAAACGAAGCTCTTTCTTCCTTCTGCAGTAACATCGATGTTAAAGAAGGAACCATTAGGAAAAGGCCACTGCAGTGTGATCAAAGCTCTGCATGACATGTTTATTAAAGAAGTGATATTTTATTAATGTTTCTCAAGTTCAGCTTGTTATTTTCTGTGATTCTTTATTTTATTTTGTGTCCTATGATTTTGATTACTTTTCAGAATAGCTCTTGTACCCCGAGAATCAACATGTCCTGAGTCTTGGTTTAAAAGAACAATTTCTTATGACATGTTTTCATGTAATAGCTGCAATTTGGGTAGTGTTTATTTCTACACTATTTCAGTAGTTCAAGGATATCAGAACTTCCTGCCAATGGTTTCTTTCTTGGATGATCTGTCAGTTTGGTTTTTGTCCCATAGGCAGAGCCATAGTTTGGTAGAAAAGCCAAGCACTAGAAATGCTTTAAAATGGGAAAGGGTGTGTAAGAAGAGGGACAGCTATTTGAGCAGTTGTAAAGGAGATGAAATGCACTGCTTTGACCTAATGGCTTGCAGAAAATTGTAAGGATTGCAAATTAAAAGTAGCCTCTATTTTCAAAATGGTCTGGAATCCCGCCTGCCTTTCCCACCGATGTTTCGCATTTAGATCTCCAAAGGTTTTTTTTCCCCATTCGGGCAGTATTCTCTTTTCAAGAAATAACTTTAATGTTTGAAGGAACAAAGCTATGAAAAAAAGGGCACAGAGAAAGGTGTCTAGGCTGTGGGTCACAAGAAGTACCTACATGTAGCTTTCCCTCAGGAAAAAAGTGCATGAAAGCGCATCTACTTATCTTCACCACGAGATTGAGTGAACTCAGCCCACAGGCAGCTGAAACCAAACTCTCCTGACTTGAGGCATAGGAAAAGTACCACCAAAAGAATATTGAAGCTTGGATCATTTCTCCTTGCAAATAGTTCTATACAGAAATGCAAAACTTCTGCAGAGATAATGGGGAAAGCATCTTATGCCCAATTTTGACAAAATATTTATTCATGTAATAAATTACGTGCAAAATGTTGTCTTTTGGAGGAACTGGAAAATGTTGAGTAGATTTAATTTTGCTGCAACTATTTCATGCATTAATTGCTCTACATAAATTTCCTACCTTAAAATGTCAGAATTACTTAAGAAAGTATTAGCGAGACCGATGTAATTTAAGGTGATTACCTTTTTAAACTGTGAAAAGATAATTAACCCCAGGAAGAAGTAATGTTTTTTGTTGCTTATGTGTACAAATCGTGGTTAGCTGTGTTATAACTTTTTATAATTCGTTCTTGTACTGCTGTGTTTATAGAAATATATTGATTTGTAGGATTTGTTTTACTGTGTTGGATGGAAGTGTAATGAAAGAGCAATTTTAGGCATGATTCAAAGCCTCCTAAAATCAATATGGATCTTCCTATTGACTTTAGTGGGTTTTGAATCATCTTAAAAAATGAGGTAATACAAAAAGTTTTGTTTCAGACTGTATTCATAGACAGACTTTCAGCGTGTTCTCTGGTAATCCATTATTTTCAAAACTGCCAAGGTTACTTTCCTGCTGGAAGTGCCCAGTTGCAAAGCTCCTTTGTTAGTTTCTAAGGTTAGATTAGCCTCCCATCCCAAAGTGTTTGAAAACCGGGCCAGCGTGAAAACACTGCATGAAAGTATTCCTCATTTTGAATCCAAAGAACTAAGAGCAGGATTTATAGATATAACTGTAAAGGGAAGTGAGAGGTGGCTTCTTGACTCTGAAATAGTAGGATGAAGAACGAAATGATTTCTCCCCATTCCTGAAAGAAAATGTAAACTGTTTTGTTTCATTAGACCGCTGGTCTATCTGGTTTATCTTTGATGCCTCAGGAAAAGCATCAGGAAAAGCCTGTATAATGGGCAAGCATTCAGCAATATCCTTTCCTAACCCTAGGCTTAGAGTGTCAGGCGTTCACCTTCTCGTGTGAAGGCTGATGTGGTAGTCTTATAAATTATTCTTCTAGATAGCCTAATCACAGACATCTTTTAATGCTGCCTGCTTTCCTGTGTCTGTAATAGCTTGTGACACTGAGGAATGCAATCAATTTACCTACAACTTGAATGCACCGCTAGGAAGGAATGGAGGAGGTTAATAAAAAACTCTCTTTGCCGCAATAAGATTTTTCTTGTGTGAAGCTGAATAATCATGACCTAATTAAGTGAAAAGGAGATGACTGCTCCTTTCTTTTTTTTTTTTCTTCCCTGTGTATTAATAGGTGCTTGTCTGAACTGTGATTTAGAAAGATTGAATGAGATCGTGGGAGCCTCTGCGTGCCTTTGATCAGGCTGCAGTTGGCCTCTGGAAATGGGAGTGCCGCGAATGAAAAATCAGAGCACCTCTGGAATCCTTCTCCATCTCAAGGACAAATTCTGTTTCTTCTAAGTCTCCTTTACTCTTACTTCTCATCTTTAATAACAATTAATCTTGGCAGAACCCATACATTGTTGAAAACGTGTCCCTGGCATGAAATTAACAGTAGAGTTTGGCTTAACAAATGCCTCCCAGTCTGAGTCACTAAATACAGGAGAATATTTCCAGTGTCGGTGGCAGACCCAGTCTGCTGCAGCAAGGTAATGGATACTGCATGGATTGGGGCCTAAATATGTGAGAACTTTACGCCTAATGTTTAATTAAGTTGATTGATTGTATTTGTTAAGCATAGGTAATGATTTAATGCCTATTTTTTGAAGACTTCATTTCCTCACAGAGAACTACTGAGAATTTAATTATTTCTCTGAAGTGTCTTTAAATAATATGAAACAGCGATTTGGAAAAAAACTAACGTTAATGACTCGAATTTTTTTTTTTTTTTTATTTCACCTGGTTACTGAAATTTATCATTAATTCAATGTTTCCCTTGTCATCTCTAAAGAATCATAGAGTGTGGGTACAAAAAACAAAGAAAAAATCGTTGGGCAGTCAGTGGCATAGTGTGGTTTGTTGAATAAAAACGGGGTATTTAAAAAACAGAGCATATAAAGTTTTGCCTCCTCTGCAGTCTTCTCGTAAACAAGCAACCTCTTGTGTGATTTCCCATTTGGTAGTGCAGTATCTGTACTTCCATCACTAAGTTCTCCCAGACTTTGAGTTTGGGTTCAGTTCATTGTAACAGTGATCACCATGCGTTCATATCAGTCAAGATCAAAAGAAAAAAAGAATTAATCTTTGTTATGCGTGATCATTCATTTTAATTCCTGCACAAGGATGGCATCTGCTCTTGATCCTTGTACTTTTACCTCTAATGAGAATCATCACAAATTCCTGCCAAATCATTCTTATTTACAGGTAATTTAGATTTGTGAAAGTTGTTAACAGTCTTTCATTTTCTGAATGCAGAGGGCCAAATTCTGACTTTGTGTGGTTTGCTCCCACTTTGCATTGTGTTTGTGTGAGGGAAAGTTGTGAGAGAATTAACTCCCAAATTAGTTTCTGGTAAAGAAAGATTCATAGTCCTGTCCATTGTTGCTATGTAAGACACGAAGGGCATTCTATACCTGGCATGGCTGGATTATGGAGAATACATGATAATATGATAGGGTAAAAATCAAAATTCATAACCTCATAACTGCAATCCTTCCAAAAATTATCAAAATGAATTCCCGTGGCTTTGGAAGAACAGGAAGGAATTGTGTAGAATTTGCTCTATCTGATGCTCATAAATGGTTGAAACTCTTCTATCAAAAGTGGCTTTTGGCAGAGACTTTCTTTTATATCAAAAATCTTTGGAATAGAAACTGAAATCAAGGGATTGGAAATAAAACTAAAATGCTCTCACCTCCCTCCCCTGGAGTCTGGTTTCCTTGTTCTTTACAGCTGTGTCGCATCTCACTCGAGGGAGCAGCCTGGGATAGGATAGTGTAGGATATTTAGCCTGGATTTATCTGATCTAGAGGCTGAGGCACGTGCAACCACCAAGAGTTTTCTTCAGCTCTCCGAAGAGTATTTCACCTCCCATTCTTTCCTCCCCTGGTGCTGGAGTGGCTGTGACTGCAGGGGCACTGATTACACAGGGCACAACTGTGGAAGAGTTGAAAGAGACTCGGGCAAGTGTGTGTGTGTTGGGTGGGACTGGGATTGTTGCCTTTTAACTCCCCCAGGCCTCCCAGGCTCTTTGCTGGTGCTCGGTGTGAACATGATTGCCCAAACACCTTCCATGGGACAGCTTGTCATCACTTTCATTCAATGGAATATTTAGATCTCTTCTCTGGCGAAAATATTGATAAAGTATTTTTTTATTCCTTTCTTTGGCATGACCTGCAGAAATAAAGAAAATTTTCCTTCCTTGTTAGGATCTATTTCTCATTTCCCCCCTTTCCTCACAAGTCAGTAAGGAATGTACTATAGCTCTGTTTCCCATCCTCAGAAACATTAACCTGCAGGTTCAGATCATTCCTGACATTCCCTGAAAGGAAGGTCCTTGGTTGTGTTGCCAGTGAGGGAAGTATTTAAAGTGGTCAAATTACAACCTTTTCTCTATGTACAGGGCAATTCTAAAACACTTCAATTAAGACCTGGATTTTTCACTGTGACCAGTATTAAGGCTGGTAATATTCTGTTTCAAATTGACTATAAAATTAAAGTCATTTCTGTTGAATAAAAAAAAGTATTTTTCCTTTACAGAACACCTCAGATTCCATTGTTTTATTGGATAGACTGAAGCTATGTTTTGCTGTGAGGTTTTTGTATCTCAAGGACCATCAGTAGTGTGTGACGCTGAACTTTTTGGTGCTTCTCCCTTACAGCTTCAGTTTTGTCAGCTTCACGTAAGCATTTAGTGAATTCCCAATCAGGAAGTCATGTATGGGTTTAAAAGCAGAGCCTCTCAGTGTTTTGTCCTGGTGGTTTGCCCTTCATGCTAGAGATCCTCACATTTAAATAACCCAGATGAAAAGAATTCATAGCAGCAGCCACCTAGCATTTATGTAAATAAATGCCCGAGTTCATAAAGCAGGCTTTGGGTGTTTAAGTGGTTTATTTTTCACTAATCTACTTAGGAATAAGAAAGACAGTTTTTGCCTTTTGTTTGCCAGTTACAGCTGTGCCCCCTCTCACCCTTTGTGCTGCTGCTGTTACGTGGCAGCAGTGACTGCTGGTATGATTAAAACTTGAGTATTAATTCAATTTTTAATCGTCTCTCTTTGCATGGTTGGTTACATAAAGCTAGCAGCTCACTGGAAGATCATTTTGTGTAATGTTACAACATCACAGTGCCCTGAATATAAGATTCATATGTTTTCAGGGAAAGGCTGGACCTGTTTGAGTCCATGAGATTCCTATTAATTTGAAGGAGACCAGAAAGTCCCACTCATTTTCCTTCCAGGCTCTCCTAAGACCTTGTGTGTTATTTGGCAAGTGACATTGCCTGCCATTTCTCTAGCTGTAAAAAGGCAGAAAATGGTATTTACCTTCTTTAACTGCTATGAGGAATTTTTGTACAAAAAATTGGGCAGGTCAACCTGATTGCAATTTGTTCCTTTTGAAATATATTTCATATCAATTTCCAATTGAAGGACGAAGTGTGTGTGCTTGAGTTCCTTATGCAATCTATCTGTAAATGTTGTATCCGTTCCTTTACTCCAAGTTGCGTCTGGTCTCTCACGTGAACGTTTTTTTCCAGTGTTCTGTGACATTCTCCATTATCTTTAGGTAAAGTGCTGTGACTTCCTGTTGCTTGAAACAATCTGACTGTGGTGCCACAGCAGCTTTTACATCAAGAAGCAGGGTAGTTTTTACCTGCACCCACTCTGGTAATTAAATTCAAATCTCTTTGTGTCTGGTCAACAGCAGGAATTACCGTGTCAAATGTCTAAGCAAACAGTAGGAGCAATTATTGGCATGACAGGGTCTGCGCGTGTTGCCAGGAAAGGAAAAGTTCAATTCTTGCTTCAAAAGCAGCAGCAGTGAGTGATGGGCAGGAGCAATTTCTTAACTGCCATCCGTTCGCTGATTAATGCCACAATGGAAGAACTTGGGATTAAACATTCATTCCACAGTTTGTTCCTAACTATGCATATAAACGTTGATCCTGATTATTTTAGCTCCTATTTCCATTTTCTGTGGTGTTGTAACAAATTTACATAAATGATGCTGTCTGTCTGCTGTTAGCAATTGTTCTTCTGAGTGTTTGGGAATGCAAAGGTACACAAATATTTGGCGACCAGAAAGAAATACAAAATAGTTGATGACTCAAAGCTGTCACCATGGTTTGCTGGTTGAAGGCCCTGCCATACCATGTTATCAGAGTGCCTGATGCTTTGGATAGCATTCAGGTTGCTGACTGATACACTAAGTGATAATGATGGCTTGCAGAGAAATTTCTGACCCCATCATAATGATCGTCTGATGGGCACTTCTTTGATAAATTGCCTGATCTTAACCTGTAGTGTGAGTTTTGTCAAAGCTGACAGCAGGAATGACTGATCCTGACGTTACTGAATGACTTATATGATAACTTTAGTTCTTCCTTCAATCTGTCCAAAATTCCCAGCTTTTATATTCATGAGTGTTTTTATATATATATATATATATTTTTACTTTTCAAAAATTATTGGAAACTTCTTTCTAAGTTAGAGGGAAATCATTTTGTAATGGTTTGTTTGTTATGCTCTGCTCTGTTTGTTAGTCTAGTTATAATTATAGTAGAAGTTAAAAGTAAAGACAGATTGTTGAAGACAGATGCTTGCTACACCTGTAATTTTGAAAGAAGATAGTATTTATCTCGGTGTGAATTTTGAAAATTTAAAGAAGTGGATTTGAGAAGCAAACAGAAGGATAATTATTGCTGTGGAAGGAGGCTTGGGAAGCTTTGTTATTCTTACTCAAATATTTTATTTTTTGCACTCATTGATCTAGAAGAGCACAAAAATATTTGTTTAGTTTCTTACAGAGATTTTTTTTTTTTTCTGTGCCCTGGTGCTTTCATAGTTCTAGCTTACAGGAATTGGACTCCCAAGTGCCATTAGCTTTTAGTAACATGGTTGGCCCCTTCAGTCCCAAGGAGGATTCTAATAGGGTATAAATAGAGACAATAGCATTGTCTGTGCTCTTCTCAATATCACTGATGGAAACAAAGCTTCAGGAGATGCCCAGCAGAAATAAGCACCATGTAGAGCAGTCCATGAGAAGGGAAGAAGGGGTTCTTTATCACAATGAGCTGGTGTAGCCACCTCCCTGCTGAAAGGAAAGCCTGTGGGACGTGCTCCCATACTGCTGGGAAATGCATCCAAGAAATGCCCATCATTGCTAAAGGACACAGACAAACCAAATAACTGGAAACACAGTCCCTGGGAGAGCCACACAAACACAGATTTTAATTTTATAAACATAAATACTTGCAGAAAACTTTCACGTGTGCTTATTGTGTTGTGTTTCCATCAGGCAGCCCGGATAAACTTCCCAGTTGCACTGGCTGCTGAGAGCACCTTTGGCAAAAGCAGCTCAAGAGTATCTTTACTATTTCACTGTTGGTATAAACATAAAAAAACCAGTGTGTTTTCTGTATTCCCATATCACGTTGGCTTCGATACTTCATATTTTACTAATAAAGCCCCAGCACAGTCAAAAGAACTGTATTTGTGCCAATAAATAACAATTTACACTAATTGTACACTGATGTATTTATATGTGATCTCTCCCGGGCACTGAATCTGACAAAACATAGACAGGAGGCTCAGCACCTTCTCATATTTTCTGAAAGATTCTGTGAGGATACACAAAACCCTGCATCAGTTTTGTTGCTCGTCTATATATTTTAATTCCCACCACTATGGCTCCTTCCCTGTGGTTTCACAGCTGGTATAAATCAGTAGTGCATTATTGTTTTCAAAGGTTATCCCAAGTAGCTTCTGCTTACGATCTGTCCCTTGATGTTCCCTTTGTTTAGATGTTTTTAGTTCTGCTGGCCAAGTTTTGATGAAATTTGAGTGCTGTGCAGTTATTGTATGCCATTTATTATCATGTAATCTGACAAGCTGAATGTTTGACACACGTACTTAAAAAAGTGAACACAGGAAAATCACGGAGAGAAAGAAAAACATGTTCTGTTAACCATTAAAATACATTGATACTCTTAAGTGTCATAAAATCTCATTTTAATAGTTAAAACTGGGATTTGTAAAGAACTTGTTGAAGTCGAATAGTTTTGATATGGAATGGTTTCAGCCCTCCTAGCTGTAGAGCAGGATTCTGTCTCTGTTTTTCATTAGATTTTCGTAAGATTCATTAACTTATGTTCAATATTTAAATATTACAGCAACTTAAGTGAAGATTTAGTGAAAAACTTGCTGTCCATGTTTTCTCTTTTACTGGATCCTCCATGCAGGACAGTAGTTTCCTATTTCATAAAGATTTTGTCTGGGTTTGAGTTACTCTTTTCTATCCTCAGCACTGCAAGGATGCTGCTTTCTGTGAGGGCAAAGAAACCTCCTACCTTTGATAGGACTGAACATTCCCACGTACATGTATGATGTGTAATTAAGGGGACAAAAGAGAGAGACAATGTAAATTAGCTTAGGTGAATGCAATGTCAAGTAAATGAGTGAGAAATATATCTTTGAGAAACATATCTTTAAGAAACAAGCCCCCCCAAAAAAAAAAAAACCTAGAAAGTTTCTCTTCTTCAAGATCTCACTTGTGGCAGAGATGGGACCAAATTTTCTTCATATTTTGTCTGTTTGCAGATCTCCTTCCATGAGTGGCAACCAGAAGAACTCATTGATTGTCCTGATTTTTTTTCTACTAATATAAAGGAAATTGCCTGCAGTTGCAGGACTGATTGGCTGTCTCATTGCAGCACTGAACACGTTTTTTGCTGTATGCTGGGCCAGAAACTGGGCACCAGAGTTCAACACAGGAAATAATTTAACTACTGGAGAAAACTAGTTCCTAGTAACTAAGCTTCCTAGTAACACAGGAAAATGACACCTAATTTCAGACGAGTGGTTTCCAGTGTCTGGTTTATAACCACAGTGGCCCAGAAGCTATTCCCAAGGCATTTGCTGATGGTAACTGAGACAAGCAAATCTGTTGCTGTTTGAAGCGAATTTTGTGCACAGCTCAAGGAAGTTGCAGGACTTCTCTGTAGTTGTAGGGCCCCGTGTCAGCTGTGTCTGCTCTCACTGGTCTCAGAATGGCAGAGGTATGGAGGTCTAGTAAAACATCAGTTTTTGGCTTCTTGTTAGGAGCGGCACTGTGTACCAGAAAAATAATTGTAGTTAGCAGTAGTTTTATTACTGAAAGTCATCTTCTGTTTCACTTTCTTAACCCAGAATATGAGAGTTTTAGGGATTTAGTGGCTAAAATTTCAGAAAGCAGAGTGGCTTACAGCTGCAGGACAAGGGCTGACAGCAAAGTTGAAGACATGAAAATCAGAGAGTTAAAATCAGAGAACTCAGTGTTACAGTTCTACTATCATTTTTCTCAGTAATATTTGGCAGCAGAGGTTTTACCTGCATTCATATTTTATGACACAGAAACATTCCACAGGGCAGCAATTTTGGAGAAAAAGGAGTCAGTAGTATGAAGTTAACCCTGGGGTACCAAATATTTGGCAGTGAAATAGCTGAGAAATTCATCTCTTGGCAACTTCTTTTCTGTGTTTACTGCCAATCTCATGTCAAAGTGCTGGGAGTTTAAAGGGTTTGGTGTTGAAGTTCATTCTGCACCCTTTTCTCAACAAAGGATCTTGTAAAACGGGAAGGGAGATATCCTGTGGTGTATGGAAACAGTGCTGAATTGCTTAATAAGGGAGTCATAACAAGCTGGTGGTTTTAAGGGGGTCTTACTTCAGGCATCAAGTTGGGAATCCAGTTGAGTATGGAACATGTCTCAGGAATGCCCCTTTTGGTCTCACTTCTATAGCACATGGGTGAAAGATTGTACCTTTGCAGCATAAGTGTTTTTTCTTCTCCTTCTGGCTTAATTCTAGAGGAATGCAGCCATGCTGACTAGGGAATATTTTGGACTGGCTACAGTAAATACATTTCATCTACTCCAGGGTCACAATAGCATGAGAAGAGTCTGTCTATGCTGTTTACTCATGAGCATGGAATACCTTTCTCAATGAACAGAAAATTAGAGAAATGGGACTGTGAGAATATTAGAATTGTGATGTACTTATGGCCTTTCAGGACTGCTGGGAATGGCATTTTATAACTGTAGGTAGGCTGATGGGATACGTACTTTAGAAAAGCAGGATATGTTTCACTGTTGGTGTGAAATCCTTGCTGGCTGGGTTGAAAAAAACAACTGTGGCAGGAGAGGGAAAGAAACAAAAACTTTTTTCCAGGAGCTGGTAATTCTTCTGTCTGTCTCTAGCACTGTTCTTGTGGCAGATTGCCCTCACCCTTCAAGTGCACACCACTGCCTTTGGCTCAGAAAGCTGTAGTGAGAAGAGAAGACTCATTATCTTCTCTGGAACTTCATAGGACATGCTGGAAGAAAGACAAAATCATAGAATGGATTTGGTTGGAAGGGACTTTAAAGTTCATGGAGCTCCAACCCCCCTGCCATGGGCAGAGACACCTCCCTGGGACCAGGTTGCTCAGAGCCTCATCCCACCTGGCCTTGGGTCCAGTGCCGGCACCCCAGAGCTGGATGTGAACCTTCTCTCTACACTTCAGAAAAATTGGTAACAATGATTTCTTTTGTTGCCTTTTCTTCTTCCCAGTTTAAGATTAAATGATTTTTTTCTTTTTTTCCCCCCAGTGAATACATTCCGCAATTTTTTGCAGTTGTGTGAGGTGTCAGGTAATTCATGTCAAGAAGCTATTGTACAGGTGATGGGGGTTTGACAGGGTAGGCTTCCCAATAGAGTAGTCTCACGTCTTTCCTCAGTGTGCCTTTGAGAAGAGGAAAGAAAAAAAAAATCTCTTTGAAACACTACAATTTTTTGAAAGTTCATGTTGCACAAGAACAGTCCGATTTACTTCCAGGATTTTCCCGAGGTTTTCTGGGGAGCTTGTTTCATGACATTTTCATTAGAAAATAAAGATACTTTTCATAAGTTTTCTAGCTGACTCTCTACTTTTTGGCTTGAAGTTTTGGCACAGCACATACCACCAGAGGAAAAAGTGTCGCTCTGAATATATCGACACAATGTGCTCTGTACATTGTACTTTGTGTCATGTTTTAGGGAGAGTTCTCTTGGCTATAAATCAGTATGTTTAAACTCTGGGAATATTCTTTAGAAAGGCCATTGCCCTGGAAGGATATAAGCCTGCACTCCAGAGTACTTTACAGGGGAGTGATAAAGCAGTGAATTTTATTTACAGGCAATTGCTGAACACTGTTACAATTTATCAGTTGTTCACAAGAACAATGAAACAATCAGAATGAGAGAAAACAAAGGTTAAGATAGATTGTATGAAAGCAGGATGAATCCAGAGATCTTGAATTGTCAGACCCATGCCATCAGGAAAAAGACCATGGATGTGGTTTGAAAAGTATCAGACATTTCTTCAAAAAGGAAGATTGCCTTGTTTTCTTTTGGGACAGAGAACGATGGAAAAGTGGCTTCTTCAGAAAGAGATTCTTGCATGCTGTTCCCACTTTTCTCCAAGTACTCTAAAACTGATATTTCCACAGGAGAACTTGTAACAGAGGCTAACCTCACTAATCTGAATCTGTCTCTGGAAGTGCTTTTCCTTTTCCATCGCCTACAGAGGCAGATGACTGATGTTTGTATTGTTAAACTTGAAGATAGTGTGAGCTTGATGAGCCTTGGTCTGGAAAAGCGGGAATGATTTTTGATTCCTATGGTATGGCAATACTTTTAATAGGCTGGAATGTGTGGCCGAGAAAAACTTCTGTACATCAGAAACCAGGAGCTGAAAATCACAGTTACCCAGTCAGACTCAAACCTGTACCTCAGCCCAGGGACTGGCACATTGTGTTGAGTGAAGACACTTTCTGAAATGCCTCTTAGGCTTCTTTGACATAATGGAAAGTAAAGAAAGGTGTGAAGTATTACCATTTTAGAAAGTTTGGATAACTTCTGAAATCTTAGGCAATTGGTGCCATTACAGTCGTCACTGCCATGGGTGATCTGCTTGTTTCGGTCGTCTTGGAAGTGGTGGATAGGCAAAGGTTAGCAAAGCAGCTGCAGCAAATGCACAGAGGTTATTCCCTCTGTGAGAGCTTCTTGTGTTCTGTATCATAATTCTGTAATTCCTATGTCCACGCTGGAAATCCACACTATGGTTCATAAGTGTTCATGATCTGATGTGTGAAGCTATTAGAACTCCATGTGTATTAAGAATAATGACAGATTGCAAGTAAAGCAGTTTCATGTTACAAATTTCAAATAAAAGAGGTATCAGTTTTCACTGCACACTCTTGCAGTGGATGCAGTATCATGCACACAGAGGATAAAACTATCTAGAAATCTACCACGTCTCATCTTGTTACAAGCATGCATTAGTGATAATCCTACACAAATCAGTGGTGTACCTCTGGAGTTGTACTGACAGAGCATCAAAACAATTCTATCAGTTGAAGCAAAGGCAGCCAAGTTATTATGGCTGGTATAATTGAGATCATAATCAGTCCCATGCTCTTTTAAAACCATTGGAACATATAATAGTGATGGATTAAGTTGTTCTCTTACAGCAATTTTACTGTGCTTTAATTCTGAAATGACATCAACCATCACTTTCTTCCTCATGCAGGAAACCAAACCCTGAGATACTGATCACAGTGATCTCTGTGATGTAAGCGCAAGGCATCACTTTGGCTTTATTCTGGATTGGTAAAACCACTGTACTACTTGTGCAGATAATACAGCAAGCATTAGGACTAGCTCTGCTAATTTCAATACCTCTCCATTTGTTGGAAGGGAGGAAGTGTTTGTCACCCAGTGTTTTCATGCTTGCCCGGACACAATGGCTTCATGGACAGTATAGAGGCCTGAGTAAGTGTTATATGGACAGCTCAAGAGTCCTCACGTTTTAGGCATTTACTCAAAAAAATTTCATTACCAGACCTGAAGCTCAGTTATTCTCCTCTGCTTTGTGTACTAAATCCGTATCAGTAAAACAGTGAATATGGTTTGGTTCTGATTTTCTGAGATGTTTCTACTCTTTTCACATCCTTTTGAATGTCTGCAGAAGATCACAGGCAAATTATGGGTCATATTTTAATCCTACTTGAAAACTGCAAAGTCCTTAAGCTGTTAACACAGTTTGTGTGTGTTCAGCATAGAAATTTTCCCGACAGAAATAAAGGCACTAAGAGTCCCTCTGGGTGGTGGAAAAATTGTTTCTGTAGGGGGAAAAGCAGAGAAGAAATGGCCCAGTAAAAGCACAGACAGAGCTGAACTCGTCAGAATAGTACAAGCAGCAGAACAGTGCTCCAGCTAACTGGAGATGAAGATTGTGACTTCTTTTGGATTACTAATGCCCAGCTTTGGTATCAGTCTAAGGTCCTTTTGAATCTTGAAAGATTCATCGTGTCAAGAGCCCTTCAGCAGTATTTCCTGTTTGTAGTGTACTACATGGTTTCCTTTGGCTTTTAGCTCATATGTGAGAGTAATGAAGGGTTTGACAGAAAAGGCTCACGTTGCCTCTTTTGGGGACCCTGCTGCTCGAAGTCTTTGTCTGTAGATGGGACAGTTTGCACGTGCAGATCGTGTTTCTGTGATTTGCTGCTGCAGCTATCTGACAGAGTGGAAGATTGCAGCTCTCAAGGTCATTCCAGAGTATCTTGTTTCATTTCAGATTTTTATTTTATTTAGTGGGCTTGGATGTTTGTGAAAGCAATTTTTATGTGCTGAGGATTTTTCTGAGTTTCATTACCTGACAGGGTCTCAGTTACATTTCTTCGAACACTTGTGATATTATGCTCTAAATCCTTCCCTTAGCCCTGGTGTCAATGGGGACACAGAAACCCCTCTATCTTATTTTATTTTGTGGGGACATTAATTTCTGTGCTGAAACCAAGCAGGGAGACCTGCCTACATGCACAGCACCAAACGGAGTGCAACATACTCCCCAGGATCTGCACAGGGCCACAGCTGGGACTTTTGGAACTGCTACAGGGAACGACAGGTGCTGGAAAAGCTTTACCTGGATGCAGTATTTTTGACATAGTTCAGTTTCATTAATCCTTCATGGACTGTGGTGCCTCACCTGTCCCTTTACACACACATGACTTCAGAGGGCTGCCAGCTGGAGCTGGGCAGGTCGAAACTTCTGGGTTCCCCTCACGTTACAGCACAATTTGCTGTATTCAAATTCAAAGCCAGGCTTTGCTGCTGTTATGGGAAGGAGCGTGGTCTGTGCAGCCTTCCTGTAAGACGTGGGAAACATTGCTGAATCCACTGGGAGTAAGATGAAAGGATATGATGGATATGGTGTCTTTTTCTTTCAAGTTCTCTTAGGAGCACTCGAGAGGGAGGTGGTAAGTCAAAGTTCTTTTTTTTTTTTTCCCTTTCTGATAAGTGGAAGGAAAGTATTCAGATCTTCTCTGTTTAGGTAAAAATTAGATTTGAACTTGGATGAACACCAGCCTATTGACCAAAATGCAGGGCTGCTGTATCTTCTGTCAGTGTTGTAAATCTAATTCTTTTTTTCACTGAGAGTCTTTAATCCAATGCAAATCCCAGGTGAATGTGTGGATAATTCTTGAGTTGATCCAAATGGCATTTTCCAGCAGCCTTGAAGAGAGAAAAATGATCCTGGTGTGTTTTGAATTTTTTTCTACTTTCTCTTTTCAGGGAAAAAAAACATTTGCCAAAGCAATTGTAATTTGTGTGCGTTGCTATGCATTTTTCTTTATTATTTCATAAAGCAAACTTTGGTAAGGTGCTGCTCTTTAAAGATGTGGGTGTGAGTCAACTATGAGGCTGAAATAGGTTAGGGAATGCAAAGAGCACAAAATCAGATGTGATTTGCTGGACTGAAGAAACTCTTGTAAACATACAAACAACTTCTTGTAGTTTCTAGCAGGTGGATCTCTTTCACAAAGGAAGTCTTCATGAAAATTTGAATTGCTTTCTGTAATCACTGAATAATTAGAACTGATCCAGCAGTTCAGTCCTTACTCTTGTTTACAATGGCATGCTCGGCTGTGTTTGTGCAAGAAGCACAGAACGGAAACTCCCATTTCCACCTCATCCTTAAAAGTACTGGGAGAGTGTCTGCAGGGATGGACCAATTTTTAATTCTTTTCCTTTCAGTTTTCTGTCATTCATTATCCTCTTAGCTCCTGTCCAAACACTGATTTAAGTATGTTGAATTTACTGAGTGGTAGGCGAAGCTGCAGCCTTTGCCTCCCTGGATATGAAATCTGTTCAGGGAACAACTCATCTTTGTTACTGGATAGTAACAATAAATAGAAATTCTGCTCATATTTGTGACAGAGTGAATGAGCAGAGGATTATGAATGGGCTTGTATCATGCTGTGCAAGGAGAGTGATTGATGGTCATTTTCTCTGCTGGTTCAGAACAGCCTAAAACTGATCCCAATACTTGACACAAGCATGAAGTGCTTTTAGTTTTGGGTGCAAATTTTGGGCCATCTGTACAAACAGCAATCCTCTCTGTCCTTTAAAGCTATCGAGATACAGGCCCTGAAATGCCCTGCAGAGTAGAGCTGCACCAGCACCATCAGGAGGTGTAGGAACTGGAGCTGGTGGCAACATTAGGAATGTCTCTTAAAAAATAAAAGACCAGACTAATAGAAGTGCTGAGGCTGCCTGGAGCAGGGAATTAGGGGGATTGATTTTCAGCATGAAATGCAGTCTTAGATGATCTATTGTGGATGAAAAGAAACCAGGCATCTTTTTCCTGTCAGTTCTTTAATTATTCTAATTGGAAAGGGAAGAGGCCATTGTGAAGGATAACGTAAACACCTGAGAGGGCACTTAAACACAAGTAGCACTGAAAAAATGCCAGCTCGTTCTCAAGTGTACACTTGTACTCTGACTTGGAATTCGAAAAGTTAGCCTTGAAATTTGCATAGCAAAAGGTTCAGCCTAAGTGGCGGCGCCAGAGTGGAATACATTTAATTAAAGAAAACAGCAAAGGTAAATGATACTCTTTTTTTTTTTTTTTCCCTACCTTTTTTGCTTCGCTTTGCTTGATTAGGAGCTACTTGTTTCAGGAACAGGTGAACAGAGCAAATCTGTTTAGCTCGCAAGGGCATAAAGGGAGAGAGAGAGCAGAGCTTTTGGATGTTCCAAATAAGAGCTGGATTTCCCCAAGCTGCCATCTGCATTGTAACTCCTATCTTGGAGATCAGCGAGGCCTCACGATAGCACTTCAAGAGTGAAAAATTGTTTGCCAGAATGGCTCATGTTCACTCTGAAAATAGGGCCATGTAAGAAGTCTCAGGGAAATTGTTTTGTAATTATAAAGGATTCCAGTTTGAATTAAATGAGGCCAGTGACAACTTGTTTGAATATTGAGCCTGGATTTATCAGTATGTGTGGGGAATGGTTTTGCTGCCATTCCCAACCTCCTTTTCCCCACCTGAAAAGTATGGCCTCTTTCCCATTTCTATTGTTCTTAATATCATATCATGCCATATGTGGAAGTGTTCAAAACTTGACTCTTATTGGAGATTGGGAGGGAGAAGATATATGACAGAATATATATATATATATATATATTAACATCCACTAATAAAAATGCCTTAAAATTCTCATTGATTCTTACTGGTGGTCACTGTTAGGCCAGAATTTAAAGAATACTGATATTAAATAGAGTGATCGTGCCTTTCATTATTAGGCCTTCAGGATCTAATGGTTTTACATAACCATTACCAAGGTTCTCAAATTCGGTCTTACAGAACTTCTCTGGGAAAGTTACCATATTCAATTTTTAAGGGTATTTGATAAATTCTTTTCTCCACAGTGATCACAGCAGTACAGGCTTCTAAGCCCCACACCATTTCCTCAAATATACAGCACAATTGAAGTCTCAGAGAACATCAGTGGCTGTTACCTGCAATCAGCACAGTCAGTAACCTGGAGTTAAAATATCTTTAAAGGATAGAAGTCAGCATAAATGTTTCTCAGGTCTTTAAAGGTAAAGAAATATCCTTGTGAAGACGTCCTGTGAAAAACAGTGTTGCCTTTGTTCTTCAAGGAGTAGAATTTGAAGGAGTTCATGAGAACCTGTGACACAGACTTCAGAAAGTTTCACAGAACTGTTGCAGAGCTTGTCGGGGTTAAACAGGGACAGTTTGGGGTGCTGCTGTCAGCCAGCAATCTATTAAAGGCCCAAGGAATTCAGGATCGTTGATTCTTTTCTTGTTGGTATTGAAATGGAGAAATGAAGACTAGAACTATACCGATAGAAGAAAGGCTTAGTTAAGGCTTCTCTGATACTCTTCTGAGTGGCTGCATGTCACACTGCAACAGATATCATTAATTAATCCAGAGATCTGATCTCTGCCAGGCTCAGTGTCCCTTACACCTGGCCTGAGAGTGTCTTGCAGGGGTAGATGCACGAAAGGTTTCCTGCCAGACTCCTTGGCTCTGTTGAAAGTGCTTCAACATGTCTTTATTTTGGTCTTGTGTTTAACTAATACACAAAACAAGGCCAGTGCACCGCGGGTCACACTTCACCACAGCTCTGCTTGCAGAGCTTGTTGGTTCAGAGTATATAGATTGCATTTTCTTTTTCTTCTACAGAAAATTATTGAAGAAAAATCCTCTTCAAGAAACAGGTAAACTTGAGAGATGGAAGAAATAAGTAATTCTTTACAAATCTGTAGGGAGGTTGTTGCTGACAGTGACTTCACTGCTTAGGGTTTGAGAGCTGACTGTCAGCTACAGATGAACTTCTGATCGTGTACTCCTTAGGGTATGTGAACTGCATTTATATTTGCACTTGTTCCAGTCTCTCTGAGTTTATGAGAGAACTTGCCAAGTTCTTCTCGTCTGCACACTTTGCTCTTGTGATCTTGCAGTGCTTTCTGGAAAAGCCTTGGAGCGCTAGCACATCGTTTGGAGATGCAAGCTCATAATGTTTTGTTTTCAAATCCATGAAGAAAAATAGGTAGAGAGAGTAAGCTCTGCTTGGGAGGGAATACCCTGATGTGATTTATAAATCCACATGGATTAATCTATCAACTTCTGATTTATGAAATGTATTATGTTGACCAACTATATTACTTTACTGATTCAAAAGTCTTGAAATTAGTATGAAAACCAGCAATCCATCATAACATTGAATTATGTGCCAGTGATGCATAGCAGTATCTCTCAAAATGCTTGATTTGTATTCACCCTTTTTGTTAGTAAAATTCATGTTACCTAATAACCTTCTCAGAAAATTATGTTCATATGCATGATGGGCAGAATACTTTGCTAAATTTCTAGGCTTTTCATTAGGGCAAATAAGGCTTTTGAATTCGTCAGTCTGATGCAACAGTCTGCTTGAGAAACTTCGGTTTAAAAAAGCACAGATCTTTGATCACTCATGTTTTTTTCATGTTGATCATGTTTTTAAAATCAGTGACTTTCAAACAGTGTATCTTGCAAGTGATTATTATTGCTGGAAGCTGGGAGAAGAGAAAGGTCTGAAAGTTCAAGCAGAGGTTGAGGTTTTTGGATATCAGCCATGGTGTGGGTCCCCTACTAATATTGCAGAAGTATCTGAAAAGGAATTTTGGCATTAACTCTTTGTGTTGCAGTCTTCTTCAAACAGAAACAGATCTTGAGTTTAACAGCATTATTAATGTTTTTGGAAAAAGGCCTTTCGTGTACCAGCAGGAATTACAGAGTTATAAGTGTAACTATTGTCAATCTTGAAAGTGTCTCTTCACTGGGGATCTCAGGTACAATTACATCTTTGTCATATTTGAAGGGCTTAGAAGGGGAGAGACATCTCTGGTAAATTCTAGTCTACGTTATCTGCAAGAACATTTTGTTAAAGCACGTTTTTTCTCTGTGGGAAATTCATTTTATTACATTAAGACCTATGCCTGTGCAACTGAGATCACAGTGCCAATCTGGTAGATATGTAGGGTGAGATGGTATCTCTGATAGTGCCCAAAGAAAATCCTGCCTAAAGGAGGAACAGAAGAGAGAACATGTAGAAACTCTTGAAGAAGAACAGGTTTTATATTGTCTTACTGTATGCCTCAGTTACTTTTTTGATAATGAAGACCAGATAGGATGAAATCTGGTATGTTCTCACTGCCAGAAGAGTTGAAAATCTCTTTCGGTACATTTGGTATATGAAATATACCTGTATGGATGATGCAGTTTGGAAAAAAAATAGCACACTGGGTAGGCAATTATTTCATTTATTACTATTATGTTACACACAAACACTGTTTCGGTGCAAGTCCAGGTATGTCCAGATAAATCAAGAAGTAACTAAAATCGATACTGGTCCTCTCAATTTTCTAATGACCCTGCACAAGCATGTGGGGATGGTTAAAGAATACTGTGTACAGAGACTGTGTGACCAAGGGCATTTGCCTGACCAAAGACCTGAAAAGTAAGAAAGGTATTTAGGTCAGAAGTGGCACTGGAGATTATGTCTTTAGAGCCTTACTTCTTCAGCAACAAAATCCAAGGCTTAGATTTCCTTTTAATAGCAAAATAATGGGACTTATAACACTTGGTTCCTCATTAACTAGAAATGGAGGGGATAAAGCAGATTAAATCAGCAAGAAAGCAGAATTACTTCATTAAGTTCTATATTTTAATAACTTATGGTCGGAAGGCTCATTGAAAAGGCCACTGAAATTAGGGAAACTCCACTGAATTTCGAGAAGGCTCTCGAGCATTATGTTATTGCTGCCTATTCTTTTACCTTTGCACTTAACATTGCCATTTAGTTCTGCCTCTGAAGTGGTTGCTTCATATAGACATGCTATGCATTATCTACAAACTGACGTCTGGCAGCTGAATCTGTGCAGCTCTTTTGAGGCTCGGGCCCCAAATCAGTATTCTTTCAGCACACGCTGCTGGCTGCTGAAAGCAGCAATGTATGGCAGGCTCGCTCTGCAGCTGCAGGCAGTTTGCTGACACTACATCCACAGCACAGCTTTCTGAGATGGGTTTTTTTTTCCTCTTTCTCCTTTTGTAGATGGCTCAATTCTTCCTTTAGAAAGGCTGGGACCGATTACAATGGGTTTCGGACCGAGCTGTCTTGAAACAACTGTTTTTTCAGCGGCAGCAGGAATAAGTTAAAATGAGCAATGCCATTTTCCTCTTCCATAGCTCTGTAATCCTTCCACTGAGTGAAGAATACCTGCAGCTCCTTAGAGCAGTGACAAATTCAGTTTGTTTCTGTATGCATGAAAACACAATGGCTTGGGAGGGGGTATATGTTTTACACAGTTGGTACTGCTCCGTTTGTACCCTCCTTGCTCACAGAACTCCAGAACTGACTGAACAGAGCTGACGTGGCACAGGGTGTCTGTCTGCAGCCAGTAACTGTGACCCCAAGTAGCCTGTGCACTGGGCTGACAATCAGAAGTAATGCCAAGTGGATTGTTCTGGCACAGAGGTTCTGTGAATGTTTGGGATAATCGTGAAATACTTCTTGAGCGTGCTGCATTTCGGGAGATCCTCGGTGTGATACAGATATCCTGTGACAGATTAAACTGAAAAAAACCATAGACCTGGTACTTGCAGACTTTTCTCTTTTCTAAAGAAATTAAGCAAAAGTTAAAGCATGCAATTGTCTGGGCAATACTACAGGAATGCAACTGCTCTTTAACTCGGCCTGCAGAGCCAGACTGTCAAAGCAGCACCAAATTTACCCCCACACTGGTGTTTCTGATATCACTCACGTAGCTTGGGTGTCAGTTTGGTTCCACTGCCATACTTTGAGGTTTTCTTCTTCTAGCTGTTGTGTTCATTTTACCTTCACATGTGCTGTCCCAGAATTATATTCTGGAATATGGCTTGAATAACTAAAAGGCCTTACTAAAACTGAAGTTGCACAAAATTGCACTTTATGGTATGTATCAGCATTACATTGGAAGCTTCAACAAGCCAGGATTTTATCCGTGCACACCTTTACATGTATACAGTCCCAGCACACATACCCAATTATGAGTTTCTGTTTGCACTGCACCAGCTAATGCCAATAGGGGGGCACTTACAAAGGAAATCAGGGTTGCTGAGCCAGTTTTTAAAAATCTCCAAATAATACACGTTCTAAGGAATTTTGTCCTCCAAAAGAAACAACTTAGAGCTTCTATTTTTGCTCCTAACTTTTCTTCAGTGATGTGTTGTATTTTGAAATTCAGAGCTGTTAAGCAAATAGTAAAAACAACTGGGCTGAGTAACTGCCTGTCAGGACCCATCTCGCTCTGATCTGTTCTTGAGTGTCACCAAAGTTTGAATTTATCTGCTCTGGAGATAATTTCAGTTCCCTGCTGTGTTTGAGAACGAAGCACAGCCTTTAGGGAAAACGGAGGGACAGTGTGACATTTATCAGCCCAGCTGTTTAATGCCCTCACCAGTTTCCAAGGTCTGAAAGGCTGAGTTTTTATTCTCCTCTAGCTCTGAAAAATGAGGATTGTATAACGGATTGTGAAAGCCGAAATGGTAGTATGGGTCTTTTAATTTCTTTCCTTGTTATTTTTTTTAAAGCACACTTTAAAGAAATCCATAAAGCCTAATGTGTAGCACTTGAAACTCATCTGTTGTATGGTTACTACGTCGATCACAGCCCTTCACCTCCCAGCTGGGCATTGAGCTGGTAAAGAAAGAGTTTAAATATGATCTTTCTGACATTAGCAAGGCAACTGAATTATGTTTCAAAGGGATGGAAGGAAATGCAATTTTTGAACATCTTTGTGGTCAGGAGGAGGGGAAGTTTTAGGGCTTTGTTCTCTTTTTTCTGGAGCTTAGTATCATTTCTGTGTAATTCCCCTGCAGTCAGGGGAGGTAGAACTGCAGTGGGGAGGGAAGCCAGCCCCTCGCTCGTGCCTTTGGAGCAGGAAGGAACAGAACGAGACTGATTCAGAGGGAGTAAATTCCATGTGGTGGGCAAGAAGTCATGGTCCTCCTGCCACCTTCAAACAGGATGGTTTGGTTCTTCACCAGGAGGTGCTGGGTGAGGTTGTGTTTTCATGAGTGCGAAGTTCGAGAAGCAGAGAGAGGATTCGCCTGTTGGGATTTAAAAAAATGGCAACCCTGTAGTCTCAGGCTGCATTGAGGTGTCGTGGTGGAAAGAATGCAACACTCCAGTGTTAACTGGATTGTGCCATCATATGGTGAGCACTTTTCAGAGATGAATTACCATCCCTCGGGAACAGGAAATTCCTAGAAGTGAATGTCATTGGTCATGTGGGAATGGGATGAGGTTGTAAGGTCACATTGAAATTTGAAGTGCACAGGTAATATTATCCTCTGGGATTTCAGGCTGTACCTGTTTAAAATGGCTCTTCTGTTACAAAAAATATTTTTAAGAATATTGACATCACTGTTAATTTGCATTCTTTAACCAAAGTTCCCTCCTAAAAAACCCAGAGATATGAAAGAAATGAATCTTTTCTTAAAGCTGCTAGCCAACAGCCAGTTTTCATACCGTGATTTATAGCTCAGCTTGATTGCAAATATAAGGAGGATATTCTAGATTGTGTATGTAAGTGATCTTATAAAAATGTTCATTTGTAAATGACCATTTATTGCTGGTTACTAGAAATGGTTTGTGGCAGTTCTTGAAGATTGAGTCCCTTATTTCGCCTGCCCACAAAAAAAGGGATGGACGTTGATGTGTATGATTTAAACTACAGGTCTCACCTGTGAGCAATACTGCATTTTAAGTTTTTGCCAATTATGTCTGTCACACCAACTCCCTCACTGCTGATATTTTTTAGCAACACAATAATGTCCCTCAAACTGAAACAGCAGGTGTTATAGCAAGAAACAAGCTGCTGTATATCTCCCAGAATACCCAGAAAAGACCTTTTCAAGTTAGTTCTCTGAAGGATGGGAGGAAACTAAGTGTGGGGAAATTGTTCATGGGTTTGCAAGAGACAAATTAATTCTGAGGGAGATGGATATGTGATGCTGTATACTCTAAGATGAGCTTTTCATCATGTCTACAGCAATTTCACTGACTTGCTGAGAGGTGCTGGTGAAGCACAGTAATAGACTTTCATGGCTGGAGAAAAGGCTGCTTGTCATAACGTGGTAAATGGTTCAACTTCTCTTTTTACCAGACAGGGGGGACTCCTCTCATTTGTGTAATTAAATTAAAATTGTGGCTTTTTAAAGTGGGTGCAAGGCATGTCCGTATTCCATTTACTCTCATTTGATTCTGCCAGAGTAAGTAAAGGCCTTAGTGAAAATGAAAATCAAAGCCTCATAAGCCTTGAGTATCCCTCTTATTAAAGTCATTTCAAGTCGTTGTGGTTTCAAATACATTTTGTTGTACACAGAAGATCTTGTGCTAAATAACTGGGATATTTAACATGGCAGGGGTTTTTTTGAGGAATCAAGAACTTAAAGACATCAGAATAATAGAGAGGTGTATATATGGCTATTAAACTGTCATGAAAAAGATTATCGAATATCCCCAGAAATTGCTGTAGAAACCAATTCTCCACTCCAAAGTTCTCCAGAAATGTAGGTCAGGCACTAGAAGCTAATCTCAGAAGCTTTTCCTGCCAAGTGAAACGAGCAGGCTGCAATGTTGAGAGGCTGGGTGTGAGAGGACTTATCAATTGCTCAGGGCAAGAAGGAAGTTAACTTGGGTGCTAACCAAGAACTGAAATGGGATAAAAGCTCAGGACAGACTGTTAGACAGTTTAGACATGTGGGGATTAATTGTTTGAACTTTAGAGAAGAGGAAGTAAGGAATTAGAACTTGGAAGAAGATAGTGGTTGGAAGTTAATTAAATAGCCTAAACAAATCAAGTGCCTTTTTATGCCTGGAGGAAGAACAGGAGAGCAAGATCCAGTAGAAACTTTTTCAATGCTGAATAAAGACTTTGCTATGCCAGAGTCCATAATTGGATGCCAGATTTTCCTGGGAGGATAGAGGAATTAGGAGAGGTGGTTTTGGAACCTAATTCTTATGTAAGTTGGAGAATCTGATAAAAAGCATTTAAAGTTCTCTGGCCCTGCTACAGTGATGACAATGAAAATTGATCCCATGCATTCCAGCAGCCCTCATGTGTGAGCTGCATTTTAATCAGCTCCCATTTAGTTTTTTCACACTGTCCTCTTCCTAGTCTGCTGTATTGTGGAGCAGGGATTCTTGAAGGGAGTCTGTGCTGGACAGTTAGAGCTCGTCCCTTTCTTACCTTCTAGAGTGTACTGACCTTTAAAAAATATTTTATTTCTTTTTCTTCCCCCCCTTTTTTTTTTTAAACTCTGTGTATTTACGAGGTCCTGAAGAAACAAAGCTGCAGTTTCTCAGCAGATGGTCTCTCTGGCAGATCTGCAGTGCATGAGGCAGCAATTCAGTTTGCTGTGTCCTCTCTCAGCTGTGATGGACTGGTGTGTTTCCTCTTGCTTTTTTCAGTAATGAGAGGCCCTCTCACCATTCCTGCAGCCTGGTTCCTGTGTTGGGATGGGTGTGAGGTACACTCGGTGGAGCCTAAGCTCCTGCTGCAAGGCAGGGAGGAAAGGGGCCCTTGTCCAGCTCTGAGGAGGGCTTTACCCGACTGCATTAACATTTAATAATAACTCGAGGCTGCTGCCTCAAGGAGCCGACAGGTGCTTCGTGTTCAGAGCGTGGGGGACCAGGCCAGCTCCCAAAGTGCTCACAAATGATAAAGACAAGGAGGTGGCTCCACGGGCCAGCGTGAGAGACACCAAAGAAGCAAAGGGGGTAAGTTCCGAAGGAGAATAACACCGAGTGCTCACAACCAGCGGCTGCCTGATCCTCTGCTGCTGTTCTGTGGTGATCACAGGGACGGAGGCTGGAGGTGGCAAGTGAGAGGAAGAGAGAGAGGGGTTACATTTCCTTCCTGCTTCCCACAGTGGCTCCCAGGAGCTATTGCAGTGGAGCTGGGAGGGTGTAAGCACTGCTAATCACTGGGGAGCACCATTCCTTCACTGTTACCCCGCTTGCTGCTTCCTACACTTAAAGACAGCTCTGCTCCACCTCAGGGAGCACCTTCAGTTCTTGGCTTGAGGATTATCTTACATTGCCATAAATGAAGCCAGGTTATTGTAGTGCTCCCTGAGCTGAGGATCTCCGGAAAACCTACAAATAATGATTAATGGGCATGACAGCCTTGCAAAACAGAGTAACTAATCTCATTTTACAGGTGGGAAAAATGAGGCCCAAGAGCATTGCTGGTCTGATTTTTTCAGTGACACCCTATAGGATAGGTGGGTGCCTGGAATTGCTGAAAATCCAACACTAAGTGATGAGTCCTGGACCACACAGCAAGCTGGTGGCAGTGGGGAGAAGAAATCCAATTCTGGCTCTCAGTCTTTCAAGCAAACCACCAGATGACACTTAAAAAGCACTTCTGGGGATGAAAAGTACCATATAATTATTGCTTCCAATATAAATATTTTCCTCTTAAAGTCAAGCTTTTCTTTTTTATTACCACTGACTTTATTAAGCCCATGTGATTGTCTTTGTTTAAGCTGTTACAGTGCGGATCATTGAAACCATGTAAAACATCCAGGCTCTGCATGCAGAATTTATGTAGTTAAAATACATTACCCACTATACTGAATCATCTTCTTAGAAAAACATTGTCTCTGCAATTCCCATAAACTTACCCCCCCGCCAAAACAACGCCTAAAAGTAGCTACCCATGCATGAGCATCCCTCAGAAATAAGAATTGTTACTGGCATTAGTGCAGATGGCTTGTGGAACGTGCCATGTCCAGTTTTGATCTCAGCGGTCTCGTATAGCTTTTTGTTGGACAAACGTAAACACGGCCTGAAGCTTCCTTCTGCAGGGCAGCATCTGTAACTGGTGCCACTTCATGGCAGCGAAGCATTTGGTACCTGTGGGCTTCAGTACGAAGTTAATGGTGGGATCAGGAAAGAGGGAAGGGCAAAGTGGCTGCCAGCGTGTGTAAGTCACTACATCAGGGGAAATCCCTGGGTAATCCAAACATGCAACACAACCAAGAAAAGAGGAACAAATTTTGGTCGTAAAATAGTGCCTTCAGTACGTTATTCATAGCTGTTGAGAGACTGGCAAGGTGATCCTGTGGATGCCAGGAAACACAGAGAGGCTGAGGTGCAATCCCTGTCATCATTTTGCATTCATTCACACATGTATGCACTCTTTGCTGCTGGAAAACCAACGATTATAGAGGTGCAGTTTAGAAAATGATGGAACGCCAGATGAAGATCACTGTACCAGTGAAGTAGGGTGTTGCCTTAAACGCTGCATGATATTGAATCCATCCCCCTCTTGTTCTCCTCTACCCCCAAAAAAATCCCTTGTAATTATTATTGGAGTAAATTAATCCACTGGTTTGATGGATACCAGATCTTGTCATGGTTCCAGGCGACTGAATCCTGAAAAGAAAAAAGATACAGCAACAAAAGAAGAAAACAGATGTCTCAGAGTCACAAACAGAAGCCAATAATTTGCTTGGTTCTTAAAAAAAGCGGCAGTGTCAGGAGGAGAAGATTCTGTATAGGAACAGCATAAACAAGGGTAACAAATGGTTTGGGGGCAGTCAGTTGCACCTACACCTGATGGTGACTTGTTGCCAAGCACTTAGAACGGGGTTATTTTCCTTTGGTGAGAAGTCTCAAACTGTATCTCGCCGTGTTACCCTCAGCCTGTGTTTTCAGCCATATAATGTCCCTGTAGAGCAGAGGTTAAGCAATGTCTATAATGCTAAAGTGAAAACGTTTTGTTTCCTTCTTCTGGTGGCGTGACTGGCCAAGAGAGGTGTTCGGAGACTGTCAAACTTGTGTTTTCTTTGTTTTCAAAATAATCAGTTTTCTGGTAAACTTCTTTACTGGCTTCAGGTTAATCAGATGCTGTTTTCTTTTAATCGACTCCTTTCATTGCTTTTGGTCTGCTTGACAATCTGCAATCAGAAAACAGCATTTGTTTTTAAATATGATATGAGAAGAAAGACCATAATGTAAAAAAGAGAATGTATAAAAGATGATTCCAATCAGAGCTTTGTGAAAAGTATCCCCTTGACCTCTGCAAAGCATAATTTGCTGCAAAATATAATTTGAAGTATTGCTTTCCACATTGTCATGTAGTATTTAAGAAATGGCAACTATTTAGGAAAGAAGGCAGCAATCCTTTTTGAAATTCAAATAGAAATTTACTGAAATTCAGTATGTATTCACAATGAATCTATTTTTAAAAAGACAACACTCCCAGTGTAAAGCAAAACATCTACATCGTTACACTATGCACGCAGGTAAATTTTTAAAATGAAAAATACACAATTCAAGATATTCCAGTGCTGCATTTATGTTGTACTTTGGGATATTTTTATTTTATTCAAAAGAAGGAGCAAAACAAAACAAAAACGTGTTGTGGTTTTGGGTTTTTTTTACTCATTCTTAGCTTTCAGTTAGGTGTATTTTGGTCTGAATATCTTCTTCCCCTTTTTCTGTGGTCTGATGAATTTTATTGTGTATGCTTTTGGGGATGTTATGATTTAGGACTTGCCTGCTGTATTCTGATTCTTTATGGATATGACTTGTTTTTCTAAAATATTCTTTATTTGTTTTACTAAGCCATAGAATTTGAGAACGCTGTACGTATTTGACTCTAAGTATTAACCCTTCTTCAAGCAGCAAGACCTTTGTTTTCATAGTTCCTTGTAGGAAATGGAAAATAACAGAGTTACAACATCTATTAGAGAAGGTTCACTCTAATCTCATATCAGTTTTTACCCACTTGAAATCAAGTTTTCTGTTGACTATCACCCCAACTGAGCTCCATTTTTATAAACTATGTGTACTAGCTTGCAGCATCCCTTTAATCCTTTCTTTAAAAATAGCAGAATTGTCACATTCATTGTAGCAGAAAAAAAGGGCTTCTGTTTCCATTGCTGATAACCCTGCTTCTATCTCAGTCTGTTTCACCATTCTGTACTTGAATTTTCTGAGTCTGGTAATAACGTGTATTGAGTAGTTTTTGGGGGTTCTGTCTGCTGCTTTTTTCAAGATCTGTGTACTCAAGTTCAGGTAGTGAGAAAGCTCGAATAAAAGACATCCAAGGAGGGTCTGGGGCATGCACTTCAGGGCTGCCCTGGAGTTTCTTCCTCTCTTTCTTGCTGTGCTGTAGTTCATAGGAGCACTCAGAAACGCAGGTGTCGCTGCAGCCACGTCAGGCATTATAGCCCTGGAGGACTCCAGCTATTCTGGTGTGATTACCTGTTTGTATGTGATGGTTATCAATACCCTGACTCCCAGGAAGACCCTGGAAATTGGCTCTGCACAGACCTACAGCATCAGTGCTGGCACCTTTTGGGTTCAGTCGACCTCCATTGGAAGCAGACACTGTTCATGTGGCACTGCTTCACCTTGGAAATGTTGTTTAGACCTGAGCTGGCTCTCTGTGGACAGAGTGGTTTTTTCAGACTTTTAAAGAAAGAGAACATAGCAGAGCTCACTGCAGAACCAGAAAAGATAAAGAGAGATTTTGGGCTAAAACTGATGGTCTGAACAGATCTAGAAGTTTCATGGTTTTAATTCTGGGTACCTGCATCGCCACTCTGTTTTTCTCGCTGTCATGTCTCTCTTTGGGCCAGGTCCTGCATCTACATGAACTGTGCTTTGAATCGCATTTCCTGTATTTTTCTCATTCTTTCTGGGACTGGATACTGGGGGTTTTAAAAGGTATCAAAATTATTAATAAATAAGTAGAGGGAGAAGTTATTCTGCTCTAATTTCACCACTGGTACGTCAGTACACCTGTACTCTTTGCTCTAGCAGCCAAAGAAAGAAGGTGCATCAAAGTAGGTATTGTCCTGTGACCGTATTAATATTTTTATGTATGACATTCATTCTGAGTTAACCACTTCAGGTAGAGCAGTGACTTGAAGTAAAAGAATTTTTTTCCTGCCAAAACTGAGTGACGAAGAGGTTTTAGATAGACTGGGTAGCCAATGGGATCTACCTGAGCATCATTTTAAGAATAAGAATCTGGGCCATGAGGCTACAATTGTAAGCGAGTCACATCTCCATGTCTATATTCAGAAATGTCACGTGCATGCCAGATCCTAATGATATCCTTTAAAAATACCCAGACTCTGTACAAAGAGTATTAGAAGTGCAGAGGTGGAAAGTTAATCATAATTTTGTTGTGTTTTTTGTTTGTCTATTGCTCTCAGAGGAGTAAAATTAAAAAGAATTCTTCTTGTGGATAGCCTTTAAATCAGTTCATGTTCTTTCCTAAGTGGAATGAATTCATAATCCTCTGTTTCCAAGGAATTCTCTTGATCCTAACTGTTCAGTTGAAGTTTATACATTGCAACTTCTATGTAAGCAATATTTCCTATTGATCTTTTAATGATCCTATTAGTTTCTTTCATTCCCTTAATAGAAATTTTAGCAGTAATAAAAGATAGAATCAGGCAGTAATTAGAACTGTGATTAGTTATAACATGTGTTTCTTTACCAAAGCAAAAACCCAATAAAATGTAAATTAAAATAATGGAACTGTGTCTAGCTATCTTGAATTATATTAGAACGTTCACTTGCTCTTCCTTCTAAGCATTAATATATGCTTTAAAAGGCAAATGCTTTTATTATGCAAATTCAAATCACAGTGCAGTAAGTGTATTACTTTGCAAATTGCTCTTTCTTCCCCACAAATGATATAAAAAAATGAAATGACTGTGTGAGAGGATGTGGATGTTTGTGCTCTCAGGTCCTGAGCCCACAAACATTCGTGTCAATAGCCCTCGCTAATTAAAGTTGTCACAGGGGTTTCTATGGCTTTAGCCAGGTTTAAAGCTGAATATATGATGCAAAATGTGGATTTCCATGGACAGGCTTGGGTTTTTGAACTGAGCAGTGGGATCAGGTTTTTGGTCCCTCTATAAAGTGACTCAAAAGCTCTCATCACTGCAGAGAACGAAGCACATTATGGTGGGTTGTCCCTGCCACCTCTTTTTCTCATTACTGAGGAATTTCACAGCATCTTGTGACATCTTATTCATGATCACCAGGTCATACACAGAGGCGTTTTGGTTTCCTGTATTACCTGAGCAGATCTTGTGACTCTTCTTCATTTGATATGACTGTCCAGAGAAAACTGAAAGCTTTCTGCAACTGAAAGGTGTCAGGGTATGGTTTGTCCAGAGGCCTCTTAGCAGCTGTGCTTAGTCATCATTTCCTTCCTCCTTTGATTAGAACAGCTGTCTCCCAAGATAACGAGCCAGGACAAAGCTTGACTGTGCTAGACCATGTTCAAGCACAACCTCTTAAGTTTATTCTTGTTGGTGCAGAAAGTGCTCTGAGATCAGTAGCTGTGAGGATCCTGTCGAAAGGTGAGACTCATCCACGGGGCTGGGCATTGCAGTTGGGCTCCTTTGGGCAGGAGTGACAATCCCGGATCCGGCACAGTCCTTGGTCTCTCTTGTTTCTGGGAGCCTAGAGGGCACACACGTAATTAGCTGTCTCCTTCTGGCATGTGGGGGAACTTCATATAGGGGAAAACTCATGGCACAGTGCTGGAAGATAAGTTGAAGCTGTCAAGTGAAACAGGAGCTAAATTTTTGTGGGTGTCACATTTTGTAAAAATGCATTTGAAGCTACACAAAATGGCCCTGTCAGCTCTTCCACAAAATGCAAAGACAGGAAATGGCTGGGAAAATATGAGTAGGGGGGAAAAAATGGGAATGATGGTTGGTCACTGTTCTTCTCTTCCTGCTCCCACCAAAACAGTAAATATTGAAATTCCATGTCTAACTTAGTTACAGTTCCTGAAACTGCCTGCTCTGCTGCTTAGTGGGCCATAGTCTCTGCACAGGCAGCCAGAGTATCCTGCTCTGTGCTTACAGAGAGGAGAATTTCAGTTTCAGGCAGTACAGTGACATACGTCCCCAGGTGAGAGAATCCACTCAGTCTGTGTTTGTGTTCCTTACTCAGTGGAAATGTCAGCATTATCATAACGTAATACTGCAGTTTGGGCAGGCAGATTGTTGGATTGGTGCCTGCCTTTATCAGCTCCAAACTTCCTCAGCAAAGCCCTCTATAGCGTGGTGTTGCTGTAACATCTCTTGTTGGAATCGGTTGTTTTCGCAACTCCTGACTGCGGTATCTTCACATATTCTTCCGTCTCGATTGCCGTGAGCAGGTATCCTGTTTTTCCTTGGTTGGACTAAATGCTTGTGCTGCTACTGACCTTTCCTCTTTTCTAGGTAAATCTGCGTTGTGTTACTGAATACCCTGGAAAACAGCACTGAAATACTGCACTTGCTCCGACAGAAGGTACAGGTAGATATAAAAATACCACATCACTGATACCTGGGCAAAACTGGAATCTGTTCCTTTTCCTCCTTAGATCCCTGGTTATTTCCCATGCATTAAAAAGATATGCACCTTGGCTAGGGCCTGTTTCCTTGATCTTGTACTGTCTTGTTTTAGGAAAAAGATCTGTATAAAGAGAAACGGGTGTCTTGTGGTCTGGCTGTACTTTTATTAAGCTTTTTAACTTCTGTTGGGTTTGCTACTGTTTGGATGGGAAGTAACAGGGAGACTTGGGGGGGGTGGTTTGGACTAATTAGTTTCCTTGCACTCCCAGGCTCCTAGCCAGATTCCTGTAAATTTGATCATAAAGTTTAATGGCATATGTTTTGCTCTTTATGGGAAGAAACACCATGGGGAGCTGTACTTCAAAGAATCAAGGTCCCCTTTATGCCCTTTGGACTGTGCTGGAAAACCTTCAGACAGGTTACGCGCTGCGACCGCTGCTTAAGAGCTTGCCTTGAATTGCTCTCTTGCTCTGGCTCTTTAAGGGGACTCTGAGTCTTTGGGATGAAATTGAGAAGAGGGAAAATAGGACCTTAGTGGAAGTTGTGAATTCCTTTAGGTGTGTGGGAGCAAGGTGCAGCTCCCTGCCCAAAGCATCGCACCATTTGCTGCTCAGGAGCTCTCGTGCACCCGATTTTTGCGGGAGTTCTGAAGAACACTGCTTCTGTGTTCTCTCGTCAGCCCAAATTCTGACTGATGCCAGTCGGAACGTGGGTGGAGGACTTGGGTGTGCCATCAGGGAAGGGCTCCTGGCTGTGCCTTGAGATACAAAGTCAAAGTGTGTCTTTAGGAAGGTGGCCTGTGTTACTGTATTAGTACATAGACCTTCTGATAAATAAATACACAGCTTAACATAAAAATTGAGTATATTAAATAGAACCATTGAACGGTCCCATTGCTTTCATGCTGCAGCTCTCTACTCTTTCCCAATGGGTAAAAAGCCCTTTGATTTTCCTCATGGGTGTGATGTTAAGAGAAAAACCAAAGGAGGAAACCAGTGTGTGATGCCTAATTGGCACAGAGTACTTCTTTTGTTAGGAAACTTAATGGTACCATTTGTTCCCCAAGGGAAATTCCGGTTTTTGAAACTGTCCAGTGAGGCCAAGACACTGTCAACAAAGCCATGCAGTTATCACTGGCCTGTGCCAGAACAAGCTTTCCCTAGGGAATATTTTCCTGCACTGCAATGAGCATTTGCTTCTCTGACTGGGTTGCTCCTCGACCCTTCTGCTCATTTATACCAGATCCTTTCTGACCTTACCTCTGCGTGGTCAGCCAGGTAAATGCAGCATCTGAGGTTATAGTTTTCAGCAGCTGCAACATGGAATAGACATCCAACGAAAGGAATTGACATCCTGCTAAATCCCATCCTACTATGGGATTTATAAGCCTAACTCATTTATTTGCTTCTGAAGATATTTCCTTAGCTGGCTACTTAGTTGAAGATAATTAAAGGAGAGCTGTTAAGTTTGTCAGTTTTAAACATCTTACTGCTAGCTTATATGTTTAGTAAATTGAAAGTAATTAAGGTTGGTTGGTTTCAAAAATCCCTTTCTTGTCTCTGAAGCAGAGGTCATGTCATTGCTTACGCAGTACTGAATTAAATGGCACCTATTAAAATGTGGTTTTCATCATCCAGCAAGCTGCTTTCTGAGATGTGAGACAGGAGACGTTCTGGAGAAAGGCTGCTGAGAATTTCTGCCAGTGGCATATTTTAAATAAGTGGTAAATTCACCGGACGTTTGTGTCTGTGTGCATGTATTTTGTGTCCATGCAGTGTGCCATGTGTCTCTACCCAAGTGCACAGGTGCTTCTTCAGCTGCTCTTGTTCAAGAGCTGCCTCTTTGGCATGGGCAGTTTGCCCAGGGGTTAGAGGTGCAGGCTTGTGAAATACACGAAAATGACCAAAAGGAGGCATTCGCAGCTAAAGAAAGAAAAGAATTAAAGAGGTTATAAAATATGTTGTAATGTGCCTTTTCCTGAACCTTAGTTGCAGAATCTAGCCCTCTTGGCATTCATAAATTACTTCAATGTAGAGCACTGAGCCATTATGTGTGTGGCAGACACGTCCTTCTCCCAGCCCGGGCTGTTTCTGGACTAAGGCAGCCAAGCCTATGCCGAACAGCAATGCTGCATTTGATATACTGGGTCACAAAAGTCATTTTTCCAATGACTATTTGCACCCATCAGAATAGGTTTGTATTGTTCCAGATAAACAGCAATTTGTCTTTATTTTCACCTTCTTTTTTTTCCCCCTTTTTTCCTCCAGAGGGGGTTTCAGTTGCTGCAACACTCTCCATCGGTCTGCATTTTGTTTGAGTGCACGGAGATTGATCTGGGAAAGGAGCCTGACCCAGGACAGAGGGAGAGGGGAAGGGGATGGGAAGTGAATGAGCAACCCAGAGAGATTCCCTAATCCCCTCTGTTCCTGGCTTTCACAGCATTTCCTAGCATTCCATTTCATATAATGAATGCAAGCACAAGGCCAAATGGTCTGAGTAACATGATCAGATTCTTAACAGAGAATTTCTCTGTGTTTTATGGCTTTCCAGGATTCATGGTGTAGATAGTGGGAAATCCAGGCACTGAGCAGAGGCAGGGCCTTGGATTTGAGACCTAAATGCAGCAGTACAAGGAATATTTATGAAGAGAAAAGGGGAAATAGAAATAATTACGCATCTTTGAACAGTTTTTTTCTTCAAATAGCAACTTCTTCAGTCGACCCTACACTTCTGTTCATGCCAAAATGTCAGTTATTCAATTTCATTTGATCCCAAAGGATCTTTCTGATTGATTATCTCGTATCCTGGAATGACACTTAATAATGCATTGCGCTGTAATGTGATGTGTGCCAAATTTATTAAAATATAAAATAGCATCAAATGATGTGTCAAAGGTTTTGATGTGACTTTTCTTGGCCTAGTGTGACAAGAATATCCATTAAGCACTTAAATAAACAGCTTCTGGAAAAAAGCTGTGTCCTTTTGAGCAATTTGCTGAAAGTAATGAGCAGGTATAAACTCTGCCAGCAATATGAATTGTTTTCTTCCCTGTTGATTTGCTGTGATCTTACCCACCATGTTGCTTACACTGATAAATGCAATGTGCCACTGGGAAATGTGACGAACTTGTAAATGAAACCAAAATTCTGCAAATATCTGAAAATCACATGAAGAATTTTCCCCGCCAGTTTTTCAGAGGCTTCTCTCAAACAGTTGAATTTCCTTCTCTTTATTTGAGAATGGGCTGGCTGAGTAAGTCTAGAAAAGGAGGTGAGATTCTTCCTCACCAGCAGACTGTAATTTTACTGGTCTGCTAATCACAAAAATTTGTTTGTCAGCTCTTAATTGGTAATTGATGTTAGAGAGTGCTTAATGTCTACCATGGATGATGGATTGTGCCACATGCATTATTTTAATTGTGTGAGTGCCAAGGAGCAGCTCTCTCCTGTCAGCTCTACCCCAGACATCTGAAGAATCTCTTCCAAAGCACTGCACAGCATTTTGCCTCCACCACTGAATATATTGACAAAGAAGGTACTGGAGGATCAATGTTGTATGGATTAGTGCTTAATAGCTGGAGTCTCGCACCTGGCCAGCTTTAAGAAGCTGACAAAACCAGGGTTTCATGCAGGTCGTGGATGGCTTCAACCTTCCACCTTGGAAATAGAACTGGAAGGCAATGACCCGCTGAAACTTGCTGGCTAAAGCGTGTAACAGCTTGGCTGTTCCTAGATTTCAAGCTCTTATCTTTCTGGTGATGGAGAAGAACTCTAAGCCAAGCTGAATTGTGTAAGATGTGTGCTAAAAGGTGCACTGCAAACAAAGAACAATGAAATGTATCTTGCTCCTGCCGTGTCTGAGAAGTCTGGAGCTATGAAATTTCTTTGTGGTGCTGTAGCTTCCTTGTCACCCTTTTAGGAAATCCTGGTGTGTGGGGGGCGGTTAGTGAAGAAACTCAGTTTAAATTGTACATGTTTTAACTTCACCATTGGTGGGTGGATGGCAGCCTGCTTCTGCCTTGGGTACCATCCCACTGCAAACAAAAGTGCAGCTCTTCCTGTGGGACATGCTAGTTGCTAATCACTCAGAGCCAGACTCCTTAATCAGTCACATAAAAAGAGCAATAAAAACCTCCAACTGGCTCTTATAAAAGCTGTTTCCATCTTAAAGTCAAGATTCTTCATTCGTACCTGAGTATCTAAACAATCTTGCCTTCAAGAGGATCTGAACAGGTCCTGTTCTCATTAAAATCAGTGGGAACTCAGCACGTCTGAAAGTCTGCAGCTTTATTATTTATGTACCTGGCTTGGGATTTAAATACCTGACTTCAGGGTTTGAAAATTGTAATAACTGTTTTGCTCTAACAGTGAGGTGTGCTGCAGAAAAATACTCTCTCTTTCAGGAGTCCTGCTCTCTGCAAATGAGAATTGGGATATTTGAACTAAAAACCTTTGGCTTCTTTAGTGATTGACATCTTAAAAAATCTCTCTTGTCTTCAGTGGAAGTTAAGCACAGGCTTAGCTTTAAGCCTGTGCTGAGGTGTTTTGTCAAACTGGGATTGAATACTGAATCCAGGTCTTATATAGGCAGAGAGACCCCTAAAGCTTTATTTCTCTGGCCAGCTGAGCATATTCTGCCACTTCCTAGGTGCAACTTCCTCCCCAGTGCATCTGATTCAGGGCTTATATTTCCTTCTAACCCTTCATACATTAGCATTCTAACAAAATTAAAACCCAATTTTAACCAAAGAACAGAGGCAATATTATTTTCCCCACAAATCCAGAGGCAGTATTATTTTCCCAGGTTTGCATTTGTGGCTTCCTCTGTGTGTGAAGTTGCCTTGAAAACCGTTTAAGTTAGGATTCCTTCAATATTGCACATGCTTTGGGTAATTCCATTCAGAGACACAACACCTTGGAGGTCCGTTTGGCTGTCAGGCAAATGTTAAAAGCCTGGGTTTTCTTGAATGTTCTTAGAAGTCTGTGTGGGTTGCAGCGCTCTTCTAGACTGAGAGATGCTTTGAAGTGAAAAAAACCTCAAACTTCCAGTGAGGATGATCTGCCAACAGAGTTTGTTTTCTGTCAGCTTATTTTAAATCTCACTGTTCTTTTACAAATAGATTTCAATGACTTTCATGGAGGGAATTTTGAACCAGTGGGCAATTTGAATAATTTGCTTCAGCTGCCCCTTGCGTGATGTGCTTTTTTAGTGCTTGGTCGCTGTGCACCTTAGGTCTGCTCTCAGCTTTGTAAAAGCGAGGTGAACACCTCCCAGCTATGTATTGTTAGGAGTTCACACTGGGGAGTGAATGTATGTGAAAACCATAGGTTGAATGATCCTTGTTTGGGGAATTGCACTATCAAATCCCTAATGTTAAAATACTGCCAGAACAGGTTACCTGGGTGGATACATGCAATGTCCAAATCTCAGTGAACCAAGGAACCTAGGGGATGACTAGCCTTAAAATTTGTTTTATATGAGTTCAATTTGTACAGTCTCAGGTCCTGCATACACAGAGGAGGGCTTGGCTGCTGCGGTGTATGATTCAGTACAGATAAAATTCTGTGGAATTTCTTCTATTTGCTGTATCCTTTGAGGCTACAGGAAAGCTTTCTTCCCCTGCTTCACATGGGGGGTTGACTCTGACAAAGAATCACGGTTTGTTTCAGGATATGTTTCTCTCATACCCCACTTTAGTCAGCCTCACATGAGTACTGTAACAGCTTGGCACAATAAAGCAAACTTTGCCACGAATGTCCAGACATTTGTATCTGAAACACCCTGATTTGAACAGCTTTGCAGAGGCTCATAGACTCTTTGTACTCAAAGAAACGTGGAATTTGGAACCTTTTTATGCTGAAAGGTGGGATCATGCCAGTCACATGGCAGGTTGGTACAAACCAGCCACACCCCAGGACCTGTCAGACCATTTCCAATATGTACCTGGCTGCTGTGGGGCAGTGTGGCAATGAAACCCTCCAGAGACAACGAGACTGCAGAGATTTTCTCAGTGTGGTGGCTTTGAAGTGGTTACTGAGCTCTCTGGAAGCTCAGGTTTCTGTGGCATTGTTGCAGTGGAAATGTTCACCAGGGCCTGGTGCACGCAGGGGTGTCAGGCATAGCCAGGAAGATGAATGTCCTGTTGCAAATTGGAGTGATTTAACAAGAGATAATGTGTCAAGCAGTACTGGGGCAAGCCTGGTGAGAAAACTGTGAGCCCAAGGCATCCATCAAAGCTGATCTTTTTTAATGATCAAAGGCAGACTTCCTTCCACTCCTGCTGCTCCATGCTTTGAGAGCTCAGGGCAGAAAGCCCTCAGAAAAAATGTCTGGTTGCTCAAAACAAAGAGGTTTTATAGAAGAACAGAAACTGGCAGCTTACTTTGAATGAACTATGCTCAGAAATGCCCTAGAAGGTAGAGGTTCTTGTCCTAATTCTCCCATGTTTAGGTGTCATGAAACAGATCCCAGGATATTGCTTGAGAGGCACTTTCACAGACATCTTGGAAAACAAGCATTAGTCTTTCAGAAAGCCAATAAAAGTATACAAAGTAAAACTAGAAAAAAAGAAAGTGTAGCAAATCTTTTAACATGAAGTCACAGAACGTTCCCATAAAGCTGTCCTGTGCTAATGATGTGAAGTGCCTCCCCTTCCTTCTCCGGGGCCTGTCTCTGAACTGGGAAGCACTTCCTCTTGGAAATCTGTCTCAAGTTCATGGACAGCAAATACAGTATTGATGGGATGTTCTGCAGTGGCCTTTGGTATCACAGAAGTCTGAGATTTAGCTTCAAACTAAAATTAGGTTTTAATACCTGGAAATGAACTTACCTAAGTGAGGAGAAATCTTGTTAGAAAGGAAGAGCTGTCGGTGCACTGATTAATTTGGCTCTTTTAAAC
The DNA here is from genome assembly GCA_013397775.1 of Eulacestoma nigropectus. Lineage (NCBI taxonomy): Eukaryota > Metazoa > Chordata > Aves > Passeriformes > Eulacestoma > Eulacestoma nigropectus. Next base: position 1,134,125 of record VZTE01004910.1, on the reverse strand, counting down.
TACAGTGTCCTGAGCCTCTCACATGATAAATGATACAGAAACACCCCCTTCTACTGAGAAAATAAATGTATGAATCAGCTGTTCTCAGGGTCTGACTGGGGCTCTCAGTGTCTTGTCCCCCGATGTACCTTTCTAATTAAGCCTCGATTTCTCATCCTGCTTAAGTGATGAATCAAGGCGAATGGAATCTGCGTTTATGATTGTTGTCTGTAACACGTATGTTTCTTTGTTATAGCACACTCTGTTATCATTTTCCTCTAACATTAGAAGCTAATGTATAAATGCAGAGTGTGGGTTTGGAGAGGGATCTTCGTGTTTCTCTCTGTTAGACTGTTAATGCCCATTGCCTCCTCTAATTTAAAATAGGAAATTTCTGATGTTTGAAAGATAAAGGCAATTAGGACCCTTTTCCACTTTGTAAGGTGATCAGCAATAAGGATGTTTTTATTTCTCTACTGTAGATATTGAATATGATGTGGTACTCAGTTATGCTGAAGTGATGCTTGAATGCATAAAGCAAAAAACCAAGAACTGCTGGCAAGACACAATGGGGAACTAAATGTTTAAGTTATCATCTTGGAGACTGCAGCTCTAAGGAATTACCCTCTTAGATCCCAAATAATGTACTTTGCTTGGGTTTTTTTAAACAATATACACTAGTGTATTTTATATGTTGTTACCTATTCTAAAGCATTCTCTAGCAACATTATCATTATGATGGTACATTATTGTTGAAGTTCTCTCTTTTGCGTTATCAAAACGGCCACTATCACAACAGTACCACAGCCTAGACTGCACACGTTTGACTTTCAAAATCAACCTTGATCTGGCCCCCAGCAAGTGACTCCAGAGCCCTCTTTTAATGTGGGAGTTGCCCTCCAGATTGTTACTCGTTAGATTTCAAAGACTTTCTACTTTTATTAAGATTAATGAAACAGCTTTTTTGTGGTGTTTTTTTTTCTTTTCCTTCCAGTCTCAGTCCTTTAACTTTGTGCTTGCAGCTCTTCATTGGTAGAATAACCTTATTCTTTTTCAAATTTAGGTTGTGTGCTTTGCAAATTGCATAGGATATCCTATTTTCCCTTTCAAAGCTATAAACTGTGGAATGAGGAGGCAAGCTGATTTTCTAACTGCTTTTATCATCGTTAAGATACACAGTCCCTCCCAGACAAAACCATAAATATATTCAGTGCATATCAACATTCAGTCTGGGTTCCCAGCACAATCACCAGTGCTCACAGTCATCCAAAAGATGTGGGCTTAGAATAATCTCCATATAAATTTTGTAATTTTGTTGCTGAAAGGATATGCATGATGAGGTAGGATTAATCTCAGAATATTTTTTATGAGTTGGCTTCTAGTCCAGTTGTTATAGAAGTGATAGTTGCTATTGTGAGAGACTTAGAACTGAGAGATCTTAATGAAAAAAATAAGCTCTGGGTGCAATTTCACTCTGATGAAGAGATCAGAATGTTGCTGCTGTTCTTTTGATTGGTGTGAAGGCTAAGGATTTAGGGTAGAAGGCTGATTTTTCACTCTGACACACACTCCTGACCTTTGGCTTATTTCTGAGCTGGAAGTCCCATCTAAAATGTGGAAAGAGTGATGTCTCTGCATGAAAAGTGTATGTCCTGGACAAATACTTAAGAGGCAACTGAGGAAGATAAAGAACTACAAAACCACCTTTTTTAAACGATTGAGACACCCTGTTTACATAATAAGGAGGTCTGAAAATATCTCAGTATTAGAAGGTTAGGATGGTACTATAAATGGTTGATTTATCACCCTGGGTTATGTATTCAATCTGATACAAGAAGTGACCAAATCCAGTTATCATTCATCTAATCATTAATCAATATTTTTTAATTTATCTAAGGTTAAAATGTTTTATCCCACTCAGCTTAGAATAATGCACCTATGTTAGCTTTTATGTCAGGTTCCTGCTTTGGGCAAATTTTTATGGACAAGTTACAGACCCAGCACTCCCAAGGTTCACCATGAAAATGCTGACACACACTAAAGTGTTGCAGCAGCGGGGTAATAACCATGAATTCATATGAAGCACATATTTCCCTTAGATGCGTCATAAAACCAAAAATGAAAAATACCACTCTGAAAGCTGGTATTTGAAATAGTTTTTAAAATAGCAAAAACTGCTGATTCGATTTTTGTCATCATCATAGCTGCTCTATTGATAGCCCTATCTCGTCTTCATTTTAGCAGCTGAAAGATTGGTGGCCGTATATTTAAGCAGTTCTCCCTGCAGATGCTTTACATACAGGATGTTTTTCCTTGTGAGTGGAAAAAAAAAACCTGTCCAAGATCAAGATACAATTCTTGGCCTGCACTTCTATGGGCTCTTGATGTACATTGGACTTGACCTTCCAACATGCAGCACAGGCAGCTTCATAAAATATTCAGGGACTATGTTCTGGGTTTCTTGATTAAATTAAGCAGAACTTAAACTGGGTCTTGCATGGTGGAAGTGCATTGAGTCCTCTTGAAACTCTGATCCTTAGCAAAGCTGGATAGTTGTGTGAGGCCACATGTAAGGTCCCTCCAAAATCAGAATATGGACACAAAAGGGTAAAAAAAAATTAAGGAAAGGAAACTGGAAATTTTATTTTCTACTTAGGCATCTGTATCAGGTATTCTTAATGGCTTATTTAAGAAAAGAGAATCATGATAAGGAGATAATTATAATATTGTGCCACTTTCTCAATATCATCAGTGATATGTGGCCATTGTCTTCTTTCCTGCTTTCCCTGGTGAGCTATAACCCTTTTCACATTCAAATAATTCTTCTCTTACTGAACCATTTCATCCAGTATAGCTTGTCATGTAGATCAGGAGAACTATTTGCAGTTGTTTAATATGGTGGATTGCTCCCCAAGGCCACATATGCACAGAGACCTTGTGAAAAAACACTGGAAACTTTTACAGATGGTACACCCTGGGGGAAAAGAGCTGAAAAAGCAAATGAGCGAATGGTCGTGGTCAAATGATGCTGGACACGAAGGCAGTGCTTGTTATGAGTAGGCTGAGGTTGGCACATTAAGGTAAATGCAGAACTCTGAGACAGACGTGAGGTTTTTTCCAGAGGAGCAGCTTTGCTAAGAAGGTTTCGTTAGCATCTGCCTTATGAACAGCTTGGGCCTATTTTTGCATGCAACCATCTGAGACTTTGTGTAGCTGTAACCAAACTTCTTTGGTTTTCCTGGCTCTTCCTTGAGCAGAGCATCAGTTCAGGGATTGTGCATTTTCTGTGAACTACCACCCTGGAGAATAACTGGATTTTCTTGGCGTGTAATACTGCAACTGGCTGCGTGTGTGTCTTTCTGATAGGAAGAAATTGGGATATCAGGACAGTTGAATTTATGCTGTTGTCATACATAGATCTGTTATGTTTAAGGACAGTCTGATCAGTTCTCTAGGAAAATAAATGAAGCCCTTTGAGTCTGGTTTGATGTGTATACAAATGTCAAGAAAGTCAATGGAAAAAAACTTAAAGTGTATTGTCTGTGTAAAATGCCAAACTTTGGAAAAGATGGGGTAAATGGCTGGATAATACAGAAAAATACAAAAACTTTTGTGTTTCTGTGTAAGGGAGCACACACCATCTTCAATAGCCCTGTCCCTGAGACAAACCAAATAATTCCTCTGTATGGGTAGACAATGTGTAGACTTCAGACAGATTTAGATTAAAAATCCAAGCTATGCCAAAGTGAAGTGGTTAAATGAAAACCCCTGCAAGTGAAATCTTATAGATTTAATTTGAATCCATCCCCATCATAAAATTCAGGAGTGCAAAGTTTTCTTTTGCAAGGTTTATATGCGGTTATTTACGTCCTGAAATGTGCAAGCTCATATGTGTGAGCTTGACTCACACATATATGCAAGCAGAGACTCACGAATTCTGAATTCCTGGCAAGACCTGACCTACAAACTCGAATCAGATTCAGAATCCCCTGGCTCTTATGTCATGCAAATTCAAAGTAGAGTCTTTTATTCCTTTCAGGATGCATCATAAGTAACCCCAAATTGTGTATTACAGATCCACTTCTGCTTACATACAGAGCCTGCGAGATGCTCAAGTCCCCAGCTAGGGGACCTGATTCTTTGTTTAGTGCAGTAAAAGTCTTGATCTATCAGGACTGGCCGTGATTCAGGCTGTGGTGTGCTGGCTAGGATGGAAGTGCAGCTCTTTGCCCATTCTGAGCTGCCAGCTCTGCAGGTTGCTACACTGAATTTTAGCCTCCCATACACAGCTATGCAGATTTTTCGTGAGAAACATCATGGTGTAGGCTTTCAGTTCCTGGCAATGCAGAGAGGAACTGAAGTGGGACTCTGTTCAAAAAATATCATATTAAATCATGTGGGTGAGTCCCATGTGGCGGTCCCTGTCTGTTTTCGCAGCAGGGTCACCTGTGCCTGCCACTACTCACAGGCTCTGTGAGACACCTGCGTGATCTGGTCCCGTGTTTTAGTTCAACCTGGGGCTCCTCCACGACAGCTTTTTCTGCTGTAGACGTGGCAATCTCCCATGTATCTGTAACTGATAACAGTAATCCTGTTCTTTCCCTGTGAATCATCTTGACACGATGGGACATAAATTTTGTTGCATTTTTAATTCTGTGCCGCCTCTGTTCTGCAACCTGCCTCAAGTATAAGAACAAAACCTGGGCACAGTGCTACAGTTGCGGCCTCGCTAGGGCAGGAGGTGGGAAAAGGCTAGTTAATATAATATTTTCAGAATATATTCCTGTTTATGCATCCCAGTATGACTGTGTCCATAATAAAGATGATTCATATTTCACTTTCTACTAAATTTTGCCTTTTACTGTATTTGTAGCGTAGTTCTTCATCCTTCCCTTGTCCAGTGACTATTCCTGCATAAGTGTGACAGCCTTACATCCATTCTCGTTACAGAATTTTCTCAATTCCCAGGGTACCTGCACAGGATAAGGACACAATTTAGCCTTAATGAGCACTTGTAAATATTTTCTTATACATTTCCCTTAAGTGCAAAACAGTAAATCTTCAAAGTCCAACAGGCTGGCACATCATGACCAGGAATTCCCTGGGAACGAATGCAACTGCTGTTGTGCCTGCTGTTCAGCCTTGGCAATTTATGCAAGATTGGCAGCAAAAAATTAAGGGGTGCGTTCCTACACATTCTCTTCATATTCAAAAAGGCTGAAGTCATACTGTGAAAGCTCCCCACTTAGACACAGTTGTAGTCCTTTGCAAATCTCACCATAATAACCCAATCCCAGCGAGGAGCTGATGCGCTGGGACACGGGGCAAACCTGGTGTTATGGAATCAGGAGCTTTGTAAGACCCACGTACCCAGATCAGATCTAAAGGGGCTAAGACTTTATGAAGTAATACGAGGAGCAGCTTTTGGCAGATTGTCCTCTATTGATGGTACTATTTTTTTTTTAAGTGAAAGGGGCAGGATAGCTCACAGAAGCTATATAAACATAGAAATTTTGTGTTCTTCTATAGACTTCTTTATTTTAAAATAAAGGTAGGTATGAAAAATAATTTATTTCCACAGGTGACAACTGCACTTTTTCAACTCAGGCTCCATCACTATGTCCTGTTTCCAGGACAATCGTTCAAAGATCATACAATTCCACCTTAATATGATAATTAATCTGGCTTTGGGTTACTTGTGTTCCTTCATCTTTGTGGTTTGAATGTGGACCTAATTGAAAGTTAGTTTTACTTTATCTAGATGCCAAGTACATTTGTAAGCAATGGAAATGACATAGTAACTCACATTAACAGGACTACATAACTTCCTGATAACTCCAATTATCTTCTGTCATCCCTGTAATGTAATTAAAATGTTTAATTGTTTTCTCTAGATAAGAAAAGGTTATAAAAGCTATAACAATTTGTGTGGACTTAATGACCAGCTGGTGTTAATAGCCTAAAGCCCCTAGTTATCAAGCCTTTCAAGCAATCATTGATTTCAAAGAATTACCCTGTGTCTGGAGCATTCACATATTCTCCTGGACTTCAGCCATATTAGACCCTGCAATCAATTGATCCCACAGATAACACTGATGCAATTTATTTTACCCTGGCCTCAGGCTACCAGCGAAGATCTGCGGTGTGAATCAGGTTATGCCATGCCAGGGAGTGTGATAATCTAACGTGATGGACCTCCATGGGATGAGGGCGGGAACTACACGGCTGTGGTGTGCTAATGTTGGCAGAGGTATATTTAATGTGAAACAGTCCAAAGGTCAACCAAAAGGAGATAATTGGGAAGGACATGATTTTTCTGCCTAAGAGTTATTCCGTTGGCAGGAGACTTGTATTGCTGCACCTCTAACATTGGAAAGAGAGGGAAAAAAGTGAAGAAAACCTGGTTTGTTTATATTAAGAACAGTGATAAAGCCATAAGAGAGAATTAATATACTCCTCTTTTTTAAGAAAGTTCACCTCTGTTTAAGGGCCTCTGCTCCTTGTCTTTTTAGAATCTTAAAACATGTATTAATCTGAGGGTGGGGGTCAGCACTGCCTGTGAAGGAGTTTGCCCCTGGTTTCCATCACAAGGGACTCAGTCAGTTACTTAAAAACTAATGTTAACTTTTATTTGTGTTGACTTGAAATTTCAATGCTCAATTCCTTCCTCAGACCGAATTTTCGTATTTATCTCCTTAGGATAGAAATGTAATTTCTGAGCCAAGATCTGAACTGGACCAGTTGATGAAAAACAGCTTATAATGTTTTGTAAATTACAAATCTGTGTTTTATGTGGTATGATGGATGTCTATTGCCTTTTCAATACCCAGTTTGTATTAGGCATCACAGAAAAGAATTAAAAACTTGGTCTATGAACAGACTTACTGAGTAGTGGCATGCTGAGGGACAAAATCTGCAAATATTTTGTCTTGCCCTCTTTGTTCGGGTGGTTTTCTGGTTACGTTCCTGTTTAGCCTTGATGCTTATTTGCCTGCCGTACCCATTCCCACTTTCAGCTGTCTTTTATGGTTTGTGGTTGTCTATGGATAAGACTCCACTGAACATCCCATCCTAAAAGCATCCAGTCCCAGCAGATCAGACAGATAATGACCGTAGTAAAAGCCAGGCTGTTTTATGGGGCAGGGTAGCAGCATTTTATGCCATGATTACAAAATAAAAGTGCATGTGAGCAATCAAATGGCATTTAGTACGAATCCCTGGGTTACACGTACAAGCAAAAATAATTTACTGCAAAGTTTTTTTCTCTGCTTTGGATTTCTTTAGTGAGGTTGGCTAATATGTGGAAAGAATACAATTGCCTAGCAAACACTGTGGGATTTTTACTGTGATTTCTTTAGGAATCTATTGGTTCCATTCCTTTTAAATCCTGTGAGACTCTTACAATGCAAGCATTCAGTTCTCATGGTTTAACGTGCTGCTCAGGCATTTTGATGTATCTCTGTTCTGGCGGTTATGTTGTCGTTGCATAAATGTGGCCTTCCATCCTGTAATTAGATTCATGCTGCTGAACCCTTCTGCCTGCTTGGAGCTGGGGTTAATTCATGGAGCAGTTTGCAGGCCTGGCAGATCTCGGGTTCCGCTCGAGCCGTGGTATCAATGAGGTGCTCGGTAGAGATGCCGACTTCTGATGACAATGATTGAAGTAAGCCATGAAAAATAACATTTGTTCTGGGGCCTCATGCTGATGTTTCTCTACCAGCTTACTATTGCCTCACAGTAATTCATAATTTTAAGGATGTCACGTACAATACTGGGTTCTATTTGTATGTGTCATGCTTACAGAAGGCCTACAGATGGAGAATCTGTGAAATCTTCTCGCTCTTATTTTTGAGTTCTCTACAATTGCACCAGCTTGTCTGGTTAATTGAGATCCAGAGAGCAGCAGCTTATTAAAGTGGATGAAATTCCTAAACAGACAGGTGCTGGCAGAGGTCCAAGTCTGTGCACTCCAGGTCTATTGTATTAAGCTGTCCCTGTAAAGAATTAACTCACTTTTCAAAACTGGGAAGCTTTGTTACACGTGTGCATATTCCTCTAACCTGGGTATATGTTTTGTTCTGTCCATTAAGAAACAGAGATTTTTCTTTGAACATTGTGAATGTGTTACCTCAGCTTCTATATGACACTCTAGGTGCCAGCTGATTCGATGATTAAGTATCAATACATGGAAACATATTCAATTTGAACTGCATCATTTAAAAAAGTGTTCTGACTGGAAGTAACAAACTGCAGAGCTATCAGGAGTGTTGTATTTTAAGATAAACACGGGCTATATATTTCTCTCAACACGTCTAGTTGATGGCTTTGAGCTACAGATGATAAGAAGGAAAGGAGGGGAGAAAATTCCCCCCTTCCTAGGCTGTCTGCCTGCCTGTGGCATTCCTAGCAGCCTGTCAGAGGAGAGCAGCTTGCAGATTTTCAGCTCTAAGGGCCTTTGTCTGGTGTCACCGGTGCTTTCTGATGGCTACTGTCCCCAGCCTGGAAGAGAAGGTTTATCTTCTTTTCCCTGCCGTTGCCTGCCAGAGGGAAGTCAGGATGGCTGATTTCCAAAACAGGAACTCTTACGGAGGTTGGAGCTCCAAAACTGTCATCTACACTGTAGGAAAGATTAGGCAGTTATTCTGAAAGGAAGGAAAGAGTTGTTTTGGGGTTTTTTTCAGTTTTCTTAACCACTGAGTGATGAATCTATCTGAGAATCAGAAGCTGCTTCCAGAGAGCATTTTGGCCTTTCTGGTTTTGCGTAGTCTCATGAAGGAAAAGCAGGACTCAGCCGTGGTTCAGCCTTAACTGCAGACTCAGGTGCTGTCTTGCACTTCAGTGCCCAGTTTGGTGGGCCAGGCACAGTGCTGGTCCCACAGGCACATCTGATGCACTGCTGTATCCCTTCCATCCCTGGATGATAGTGCGAAGCCCTCCTGGTTGCTCCTAATGACATTCCAGCTGGCAGAGTCAACCCCAGTGCCTGTGGTGCTCGAGAGAGCGACTCTGCAGTGACAGCACTGAAATCTTTCAGAACCTTCTAGAAAAATCCCTTGAAGAACACACAGTAATAGGGTGTGGAACAGCTCTGGGGAAGTGAAGGAAAATAAATAATTTCTAGAGCAGACATAGGAATGAAATAGGGCAAAACCAGCATGTTACAGGGATTTAACTGACATTAAATGGTTTGGATAAAACAGTGCTTAAAATGGAATAGACAAACAGTGGTTTAGGAGCTTGTGATTCACTGACAAGCAATGAAGTGGAATCCGTGGGTATCAGCAGTGGGAAACATCCCCTCTGTTGCTAATATTTAACAAATATATAGAGTAGTTTCATCCTCATCCCACCCCAGCAAAACCACATATATAAGTTTGATTTAATGTCGGGCTTTCAGAGATTAGGAATGAAGACTTGTGGGGCTTTTGTACAAATCAAAACCATGCAGAGCTCTCAGGGTATCTGCTGATCTCTGTGTGTGTACAAGACAAGATTCTTGACAATGAACTTTACCTTGTTGAGTACACTTTTTATCTTATTAGCTAATGGAATTTCTGTTTCTTCCGCCATCTGTTCATATTTAAAAGGTTAAGTTTCATTAATTTGCTTACAACACAAACCAATCCCCTTCACGGAACTTCCAGGCAAACACGTTGCTGACGCTCGCCTTGCTTAGATAATGGAAGTAAATTAACCTGGAAATTATCTCTCAGAATACATGCAAGGTGTGCAAGTACCCACTGCTATCCTGTGCCTCTCACCTGGCTCCAGGCACTTCTCTCCCGTGGTCTTTAGCAGCAGCAATAATGGCAGTGCAGCCCTGTGCAAAGACCTCGCTCAGGAGTGGGCCCTGTGGTGCTGTTGAGAGAAGCTACATAAACATGAACAAGAAATCAGTCTGTGTCCCAAAGCTTTTGAGGCTGAACAGCTGATCGGGCAAAAATGGGTGTAAGGTGTGCAAGAAGTGAGTCAAGCTGTGTACTTGATTTTTTTATGATTAGATGCTGGAAATGTTACGTATTTTATCCATTTGCTAAGCTAAGCTCTTTGGCAGTCACTAAAAGCACTTCTTATGCTTTGCTGGTATATTTTAGAAGTACAAAAATCTATTTATGTGTGTCTATATATGTATCTCTCCATTGTATTACCTCTTGTTTGCAGGAGTATTTATGTAACTGTGTTAGGTTGTTCTGTCATTTATCCATTATCAGATTAATATTACTTATTGAATTGCAAGACACTCCTTAATAGTTTCTTTCCCTTTCAAGGGCAGTATATACTAGATCCCCTCTAAAGTTAGATGTTCTGGAATATGTGAGGAGACACGAGTGATGGGCATTACAACATTTATGTGTGCCAGCTAATCTTCTCATATGGTGCCCTTTACTGCTGGCAACACAACTGAGGTAGAAAGGCAGTATTTGACGGAAAAATCTCAAAAATGGCAAACAAACTTTGCTGCTTTCAGTAGAGAGGGCTGTTATCGTGAGAACATGAACATTACTTGTTTAGTGAGGTGTTGTCAAAAAAAAAAAAAACAATGGAGCAGGAAACATTTTTAAACAACTGAAAAACAAGACTAGGGAATTGCTTCAAAAGTTGATTTGTGGATCTTCAAAAGTCAATTAAAGGCTGAAGTGGAGAATAATTTCTTTTAGGCTGGGGAAGACTGGGTAAGCCATGCTGCAGTGTCTGCTTTCCTTCAACACTGTGCTAAGGTGGTGCAGAACTTTTCCCTTGGGCTGGGGTCATTATTCTGAAGGCCCACTCTATCCCCAGTCATTCTTTGCTCATAAGATGGAGAAAGCTGTTGCAGACTTTCCTGATTCTAGTTCTAGAATTTCCTTGGCAGGTAAAGGCTTGCAAATGTCTACTTGGAAGGTTGTGTGACTGACTTTTTGTCAAACTTTTGCATATATGTAATAGGCAAGGTTCCCTGTGACATTTGCAGCGATAGTGTGCAAAAAGTCTCTTCATTCATAATGAAAATACGTATTTTGATGATGATATGTTCTTGATTTCAAATTAGGTTATGGATAAATGCTCCTTAACCACAAAGAAAAGTCATTCTTTACTGGTTCCAGGTGAATTCTTGCTCTTGTAAACACTGGCATTCTCTTATCGGACCCCTTTGGAGTCAAGAGGTGTGGGGAAGGAGGGAGCACTAGAAGGTGATGTCCTGAGGACATGAAGGATTGCTGTCAAGCATTGTTTGGGTCTGGAGGGTAGATGTCCAGGGAGGAGAGTAGCAGGAGCAAGATAGGGAAGTGGATTGTTGATATTACAGAACATGGTGATGGAAGAGAGTGCATGGCTTGAATCATAAAATAAAACATTTCCTGGGATGCCAAGTTCCTAAAGTGTGTTTTCATTTCACAGTGCACTAATATTCACCTATAAATCATTTAAAAATATGCCTAACTGTCTAAACAAACCTGTGATCTGATAAAAAAGGTCCTGACTTTGCTTCAATAACAGTGCCAACATCATCCTCATTTTCCATAGAGCTCTCTCCTTTATGCAGTTTTGTCATATGAGTGGGAAAAGCTCCCAGTTCCTGTCAATAATGCCACTGCTCTGCCCTTAAACTCCCTCTTGACAATAGACATTTTCTAGAACATATGTGAAATAAAGCAGCGTGACGCTGTCTGGGCAGGTGAGCTGCTGTGATTATCGCTCCTGCTCGCTCTTCCACCTAACCTGTCTGTATCATCCCCCTTCATCTGTGGTGACTTCCACGTGGTTTATCTTTGGGGAAAAGCATATCTATATTCAGCTGTCAGCCCAAGATCACTCCAAATGTCACTTGTTTGCTTTTATGTCCTTGGTCTTGATGGATGTGTCTGAATTCCTCCGAAGGCACGCTGTTAGGTATTTATCTCATTTTGTGGTGGCATTATCTGCTTTAGGTGCAGCACAAGTGGGTGTCCAGGGGCAAGAGGGAGGGAGCCAGGGCATGAGGAGGGACGGGAGGAGGAAAGAAGTGCTCTTCTGTATGTCTGTCTGAGGGCGAGGCTGTGTTGTACAGCAGGGACACCGTGGAGCCATTGCAGTCTGTCACAGAGACCTCCATCACCACCGGGCTGCTGCAGGTTTCTGCTTGGTTCTGTTATTCAGTCCTAATTACAGACAGCAGAACCCAGCCTCAGGACCGAGCCTTTGTGGAGTTTAACCATCTCTAGTTTTTCCAACTTTCAATATAATGTCTTCTTTTTTTTTTTTTTTTTTTTTTTTTCATCTTACCTGACTATTTGCTTCAAAAACAATTCTGCTGCTCCTGGCTTCATTAATATGCATCCAGTGCAACGTAAATGGCTCTCGAGGCCTCCCCTTGGTAGATGATTTAATGTGGCAGTTATGAAAGCTGCTCAGCCTGTGCTCCATTAGCATAATAATGAAGCTTCTGCTGCAGCGTTATCATCCTCAGAGGAAATAGCCCGAGTGGTCACAGCTCCTTTAACAAGTACCACTTTAGGATGAAAAGCAAAGGGCTCTGTTTGAAATGCTAGATTGGAATATGCAAAGTGGGAGGGAGTTGTTTGTTGTCTTTGCTGTGCGGGGAGATGAGAGAAAGCGGCTCACCCCCAGCTGGGAGCAGGAAGGAGGGCAGGGAGGTGTGCCGGGCAGGGCTCCCCTCCTGGCACGGGGTACCTGGCAGCACAGGACACCTCCTCTTTGGTTCAAAAGTCAGGAGAATACAGGAACCAGGCTCTCCTTTGAATCTTTGTCTCCTGTACTTTGCCTCTGAGATAGGAACAAGGGCTGGCTTATTTCCCCGTACTGGGAAATTCAAAAATCCAAAATGTGGCGGCTCAAGGCTGTGTGTTTGGGTTTTGATTTCTGTGGTTTGTTAACAGGTTAGGGATGTATTACAAGATGGAATAGGAAGCTTTTTGGGTAGCTTTTTTCAGAAGCCTTTCTCTGTGACTGAAGGGAAAAGCCAACTTTCAGGTAAAAACAATAGAAATCATAAGTAGCACTCCTCCAATGTTACTAAAATATATTTTGAATAAGATACAGCTGAAAATGCAGAGGTGAAATTTTAGGGGGTTGACAGACTTGGAAAGAATGAAGACAGTTTTCTCTGCCCTTCTTATGGAGTAAAGTGGACAGAGGAAAGGGAATACCTCCCATAGTCCTGGGTGCCATGGATTCAGTGAAGAGCGCTGAAGCACCGCTTGGCTGGATTTCCATGAGGCTGCTGCCCCTATGGTAAGAATGGTTTAACAACTGCAGCTTACAGCTGAGTTTATTGAGCTGCTAATTTAATTTATTTTTAATATGGCACACCAAGCCAGCAGTCTTCAGAGGTGATTTTACATCGTACGCAGCCATCCTACCGTGGAGCTGGCAAGTTCCAGGGGACAGACAGTGTCTCAGGCTTCTCAGCTTGATCCATCTTTGCCCTGTCAGGGCCTGGCATGCGGTGGATCCAAATTTAATGGGTATATTCCTGAATGCAAGAGCAGGCAGGAACTGGGGCCCAGCACCGAGCTCAGCGGGGCTCCTGGACCAACACGCAGAGGGTGTTCAGGTGGAGCCAGTCCCACAGCTGAAGCTCAAGGAAGCCAAATCAAAATGCTCCAATACTTCTTCCCTCTTGGATACAAAAAATTTCCTATTGCCAGCTTTTGGAAAATACGAAGTTGCCTGAAACTGTCCTTTCTCAGTGACCCTTGATCTTTATTAGTTCTTTGACGGCATCTGATGACTTGTTTTCCTCTTGCACAAAGATTATTGATTTCCTACCCAAGGAAGGATGGGGGAGAATGCACCAGAGATAGGGTTGTTTCACAAACCATCCTTAGAATTTGTCTTTGCAATTGATTTCTGCAGAGGTTATGTTTTTCTGAGGAATTCCTTTTTGGTAATTTTCAAGTATTCTTTTCAAAGAATGGAAACACGATTTGCAGTATAATGTAATTAATGGATATAATAGAGGACAATAAAACTTTAAAATATTAAAGCAGCTCTAGTTTATGAAGTAAATGCTATGAAGACTTTGAAAAAACCCAGAATATACTAGAGTGTTCCTCAGATAGCTCAGTGGTAGCTAGGTAGAAACGGGTAAGAAAGGAAAATAAGTCAGTGGACAATCCCGCTTGATTCCAAATGTTTTGCATGGTAAATATTACTTCACATGATATATCTGTGTGCTCCTGTATGCTGATAAATAGTTTGCTTTATTTCCAAGCCTGGAATTGCTCTTCATCTCGGAGCTTTGCTTCACTGAATGCCTGAAGGATTGAGAGAATCCAGCCCTGCTCCCACTGAAGTGGGAATTTAGTCCCCGCCCTTCAAGAGTTCCCTGGAACAATCACGTCCATGGGTGAGTTCTGTTGTTGCTGGAAGTGTTCAGGAAAGGTGATGGGAGAGGGAGGGACTTTGAACGTCTTTAGAATCTATCTTTGCATACCATAAATGTCTGCTGCGTGCTCAGTTTGACTGCTAATGACTGAAACCCAGCTGAAGGGTGTCTCCGTACATTGTGTGCACCCCTTCTCCGCTTACTAAAAGTCCTGTTGCCTTGGCTTCATTCCGAAGTCTCTCGTCTCGTACCTTGTGGCTCTTCCTGGTATTGCCCTAAGCACATTTTTCTGGGGGTTATTTATTGTATTATCTATTATTAGGTAATTATAATATTATTATATTATCTATTTTTAATTTGCTGACACCGCTGTTACACTGATTATGTTAATCACACGCACTTTGGTGACCTCTCGCTCTTTTTGCCTTTCTTCTTTTGCTTGCAAAGGTCCACTGGGAGCACTGAGTCACATCGCTTCTTTCTTTTTCCCCTTTGTTCTTTGACACCTTTTTTTCGGTTTTTTTTTGCTATTGAAACAGTAGTAAAGTGCATTTTGACAGTTTAGGGGGTGATCTGTCCCATTTTTGGTTTCCAGGGAGTTGGGTTTCATGATTTGATGGTACTGGCTGGCAACTCTGACCTTGGGATGCAGATGGTTCAATCCTTGTATAATTCCACTGCGCACAAGAGTTAGTTTTAGTGTGCATAAGTATGCATCAGCTGAGAATCAGACACGGCCTTTTCCTGGGCTTTAAGGTTGACTGCCTTCAGTTATTGTGCACCTTCACAGGAAGAGAGGAGAAGATGCAGTGAGCCTGACCTAATCCATTCTTCCACATGGGGAGTAGGGACAGAGAGAAAAATGTCCTTAAATTCTTTCCCTTTGCCCATCAAGGATTTGGGCAGCCATCAGCAGTGACCTTTTGCCAATCCTGCTGTCCGTTCACTTTATTAATTACAGCACATTCAAAAACAATTAGGCAAATTAATGGAATAAAAAACCTTCGAGGCTATCAAAGGCAGTTGGCACTTAACCAGGAAACTGTCAAGCTGTAACTTCAGGAGTTTATGGAGTGTCCTGGGAAAACGCTGTCCAGTTCTCCTGCCCTTCCCTGCATCCATGCCTGGAGACTTGTGCAGATGGACAGCCCCTGGGACGTGAGTGGCCACTGCTGCCTGTGGTCTGAGAAGGGCATGAGTGAAAATGATTGAGGAATCCTGCTTCTTGGAGTGGCTTTTGCCCTGATGAGTGGCTCAGGATGCACTGTGAGAGGCTCTCTGAATCCCTGCAGTGCCAGACTTTTCCAGTGGGTGCACTGCACACCCCAGCAAATGGGGTTTTGCTGGTATGGCTCACACCAGCTCATAAGAAAGGACAGAGAACCAAACCTCAGTGAATGGGCATCACTCCCTACTCAGTGTGGCTATAGTAGAAAAGTTCGAAAAGGAGGCTTCCTCTGTGCTCTCACCATCTTCTTCAGTCTGTACAATGTTTACTTTGGGGCTGCTTCTGTCTTTATTTTGGGTTTGTGAGCCACTCCTGTGAGATGGGTGACTATCTACAAACACCAGGATAGAAAGCCTCCAGAAAAAACAGGTGCCAATGTCATAATTGCCACAGAGAAATATGCAATTAAACACGTTTTTGTTAACAGGCTCTGCTCTGTGGAATGTCTTTGACATCAGGGCTGTGAGCTGGTGTCACTACCTTCTGCTGGCTTTGTAACTTTGGAAAGTTCTTTCTTATCCTCTTATTCTACACTCCTCTCATCTGCACACAGGCTAGGCATTTATGGTTTACTGCTGTTCTTGGCAATATTAGGGAAAAAACGTGCAGCAGCATCTTGAAATGAAAGGCCCTTAGGCACTGGGTGTGACAGGCCTGTTCTGCTCCCTGCAAAGTGAACCTCTCGGGTGATAAGGCCTGTCATTTCGGATTGAAGAGAAAATAGCTGGAATCATGAAAGGAGTTTGATGGTTTCTGTTCCTGCTCCTAAATAGAGAGTAGGAGGGCTTTCTGCTAAGAGGCTGAGGTAATTATTGTCTAGGAGCTGAAGAAACTGGAGTCAGTAACCCTGACACAGGGACTCTTGGCACTGTTTTTGGTGAAGGATGGACTGTCTTGAGAGCCTATGCAACAGTGTCATATAGCCTTAACAATTAACGTGTTCAAGAAGGTGCTGCTTTTCCTCTGATCTCATTGATGGACCCGAAGTGAAGGCCAAACCAAAGTGTGTCACACATTACCCTGTACATGAACCGGTGTCATCACTCAGACGTTACCTTTCAATCCATGGGGTTCTGGCACAACTCGCAGTGAAGTCGCCTGCAGAGAAGACTTCCCTGGCCTGAAGTGTGTATTTCCAGGAAAAAAAGAAAGAAAGTGGCATTGATGTCTCTATCTGGGACAGTCATTCATGCAGGAGGGATGTATGACTGACTGCGAGCTTGCTTGTGTAGCATCGTTGCTGATCTTGAACCTTATCCCAGGTTCAAGGAGAAAAAAAGAAGGGTCTTCAAAATTCATGTTACCCACCTAAGGGACTTTCTAACTGATCTATGTCTATTGGTTTTTAGGCATGTTCCAGCTTCCAGGAAATATTTTGTAACTTTTTTTTCTTCTGGCTCAAACGGGTGGAGAGACACATTTCAAATCACTTTTTTTTTTTTTTCTTTTCTTTTTAGTACCAGACTCAAGCTGAAAAAAACATGCAGTGCTACTTACTTTTAGTAATGCTTCATTTTTATTGAAAGGAAATATTACTGTGTGGACAGACTGGTGTTTGTTTATGCTGTTTAACAGTGCCATGCAACTGGTTTATGTGCTCACAGGTTATCAAACAGGAATTTCTCTTCACGTTCCTTGCAATAAAAAAAAGTGATTTTGGACACTCCAGAAATGAAGTGCTACCAGCCTCATTGTATTCTTCTGTGCTTTTCAAGGCTGAATGCCTTGCTTCTAACGTGAAGATAAAGAGGACTGTGAATATTAAAAAGTAGCATTGCCAGCTAGAGTTAAACATTCAGGATGAGACATTAACTTAAACCACATGTGAAATGCAGCTGTTTTTACTGAGGCTTTCATCAGTCTGCTGGGAAGATTGGTGGGTTTTAATATGTGGTCTTAAGCAGAGCCAATAGAAATGTGTGGAAAATGTGTGTGAAATCAGTGTGTGCCCATGGGGGGTCTGCGGTGTTGCGTGTAGCATTTTATTTGTGTTAATATAAATAATGGTGGTAATACCTTTCTGATCACAAATGCTTTTATTTCCCAGGCATACCTGGAAAGGAGTGATCAGATAAATAGATCTGGCAAATCACAGTAACCTGCACAATAAGTCATGTTCTGGTTTGCTTTTTTCCGGTTGATCAGAACAAGTAGGAAGAGCTAAAAACTGAAAATCCTCTGCAGAAAAATATCAGACACCTGAGACAGGCTGGTCACAAAACTACTGACGACTGACGTTTTTGACTCAAACCCTTAATGCCACTTAACATTTAGGTGCTAAAGATGACTGCGGATCAAAGAGGTGCTGAATTCACAGCGCTGAAAGAGAAATTGCTGTGCCTGCGAGCAGGGATGAGCAGAGAGATGAAAGCTGATCCGTTAACAGGGTATGTTGTATGAATTCATCCACAGGAAAGGTTAAGGGATAGGGAAGTCTGCCACTGGCCACGAGGAGAGGCAGATTTTCCTTGGCACGGGAGCTGAAGGTACTGGTGATGTTCAGCTGCTGGCAGGACGGTGGCTGGACACGGTACAGATGTCACCGCCCTAATTAACTCCGTGTGCAGCCAGGATCCTGGGGCCTTGCAGGCAGAGCCTTCATAAAGGTGTGCTAGAGAAAAGCCTTCCTCTGCCTGTGCCAGGAGGAGGTGTGCTAAGCCTTTCCCAGCTGGAAATCACTACTGTACCTTTGTGTACAATGATCAGCTACCAAATTCGGTAACAACAGTAGAGCACAACCTGACAGGAAGGGAAGAGATCCGGATTCACTGAAGTTTTGCCCTTGTGCGTGGACATAATAGGATCTGGTAGACATAAAGGACAGCTTTAGAGCAGTTTTTCACTTAATACAAAGACAGCTTGAGCAAAGGGACAGAAATAGGAAACCAAAGGAGGTGGTGAAGCCTTATTAAGTGTGCATTTTTTTTAACCTCTGATAAGTGATAAAAGTGAGTCAGACTTTATCAGCTCTCTGTAATTTTTAGAAGTGCGAAAGGCAGTTAAGAGTAGCAAAGAGGCAAAGGTTGGTTTTGTAATGACAGTCTTAGAGAGACCCATTTTGTTTGAACACACTTATAACCAAAGAGCAAATGGGGAAGAGGTCAGGGAACAAAACTCGGTTGACTACACACAGGAAAAGTTGGAGGGAAGAACTGCAAGGTAAACACAGTTATGGCTCCAGCAGGAGAAAGTGTGATTTACTGAAAAAGGCAGGGGGATTGCAGTGTGGCTTCTTGCTTTGTGCTTATACCTCAGCAAGTTTTAGGGGAACAAAACCCTGATGCACCGTTAAATAAAAGAGAAGAGAATGTGAAGTGCATCTCAATTTTTAGTGAAGCATTGTATTATAGCAGCAAATTCTTGTTCTGTGTAACAGGAGTACCCCCACACATGTGCTTTGTAGACACTGGAAATAAAAAACCCAAACAAACAACAATCCACAAACCAATTCTGCCTCTATTGGAGGGCAAGAATTGCCCTTTGGGTGCAGATGTTGTAATAGTTGCCATTAACAGCAGGTCCGAAAGGGGCAAAGATTTCATTGTCGATTTTCAAACACAGTCTAGAAGTGCAATTAGAGCAATGCTAGCACAAGCACGTGCTGCCACTTTGAGGAAGAGCAGTTTCACCTACCGAAGGTCCTTACACGTGCATTTGATATGTGAAAGTTGTTCAGCCTGGCGCGAAGGCTTGCCTAAGGGGATGTGCTGTAACGCAGCAGCCAGAAGCTTGGAACTCATGTGAGATCTTCATGCTGGCAGCCCTCAAAAGGGGTGCAAACAGACTGGTGTTTCCTAACCTCAGAAAATCAGCAGCAGCAGTGATGAACAGCATCGAACACAAGCTTTCCTTTCCAACAAACATGCTGTGCAAAGACTTAACAAGAGCTAAAGAGCTTCCTGCAGGGGGCTGTCTAATTCCCATCAAAGTAATCTCCTGAAGGGTAACGGAAAATGAGGGAAGGTTTATTGCTAGCTCTGATTTTTTAAAATTTTATTTTATTTTTTTTTTTCACTCAGTCATGCTTCTGGCAGAAAAATAAAATCACCTCTAGCAGCTTTCTCTCTGAATCTCACTGGTGGTTCTAGCCCTCTTCCCTGATACCTGCAGCATTGGAGCACACAGGCCGTCCCATTTTGTCTTCTCTTCTTTGTCTTCTTTTTTCTTCTGTGTGGAGTAGTTGCCATTTGTTCACATGGGCCACTAGAGACAAAAAAAGAAAAAAAAAAGCCACAGTGTGAGTGCATGCAAACGTCTTTTTGGACAAAATTTCTCTCTTCAGTTCAAAACTCTCTACGGAGATAATTAAACTGAACTAGAATTGAAAATGGGACCATGTAAATAACTTGACAGAATTAATGCGTTGGGTTATTTTTGGCTTTTCACTTCTCTTACAAATTCTTCTGGGAATGGACTGGTTGTTTACCTCAGATGTTTAAATGTCTGTTCAGAATCTTCAAGGAAATTTAATGCATTCATCATAAATTCAGTGGGCAAATTTTCAGGTTTTCATCGTACACTTGAAAAATATTGTGTATTTATATTTTACAAGTGAACGAACTTGGTTGCTTCAATTCATGTTTCCACTGTTTCCTGCAAATACGAGCAGGCAGAGAGGAGCTGGGGGGTGGTCTCTTCTCCCAGGTGACAGGAGATAGGACTCAAGTTGTGCCAGGGGAGGTTTAGATTGGATATTGGGGAAAACTTCTGCACAGGAGGGGTTGTCAGGCTCTGGAACAGGCTGCCCAGGGCTGTGGTCGAGTTCCCACTCCCGGACATGTTTAAAAGCTGTGTGGATGTGGCACGTGGGGACGTGGATTAGTGGTGGACTTGGCAATGCTGGAGTTGCTGGACTCAGTGATCTTAGAGGTCTTTTCCAACCGAAACCATTCCATGAAAATTGTTCTTCTCTTCCGGCTCGTTCAGGCCCTGCGCCTGTGAAGGGAATGTGAAGTGAAATCCCTTGGCTCTGATTACCAATGCAGTAGCATAGGGCATGGAGCAATTCGTGGGACAGTGAGAAGTCTCAAGTAGAGGTTTAGGGTCAGTTTGGAGACAATTCTTACTAAAGCTCCTTAATTTTTCATTGTCTGCAAGTCAATGTAATAATGATCAATCAAGAGGTATTTTTATATATCTAAATATTTTGACTGTTTGAAAATTAAACTTATTCTTCAATTTTGTATTCCAGTGTCAGCAAGAGATCTGCTGTGGTGCTCCTAAAATGATAAATTGATAAAAGTCCTAATAGGAGGAACTCAACAGGAAAAAACCAAAATGAATTAGCTTGCCAAGACATGGCTAACATCACTGGATTTATATATGTTTCATTAAACCGAGACTCGACAGCTTTATGAGGAAACAGTGGGGTTTGCAGTGTATGAAGAACCTGTAATACTGCCAAGGCTGATCAGATCCTGTGCCATACAGCCTATTTAATAGACAAATATTTGTACAGTGGAAACGTCATTGGAAATGACTGGTTTGATAATCCCTTAAGCTTTTAAATGATCTGCAAAGACTGGAAATTCTACCCTGGTGTTTAAGATCTAGTGCAACGTTAGATAATCTAAGGAAATTTTTTTAAAAATGGGTTCCTCAATTAAGAATTTTTTGATGACTTCTGGTGCTTCTTTTACTCACCATTTTTCTGCCCTATTTGTTGGGAGACAAAGCTGGAATTGGCTCGGTGTCTCTTCTCTCTGTTGCTGATCCAATTTATGCCCTACATGCACATTTAGTTTGTAGGTTGCTTTTTTGGATCCACGTTTGTGCTTAGGCTGTGGGTCTAAATACCTTCATGTACAGACTTGCCTTGATTGACTGAAAAAAGAGTAATAGCAGTGGGTAAAATCAAGGCTATTTTTCAAGTTTTGTCTTTTCTCATTGCCACCTGCAATGTGGAGAGCACCATGAGGTTTTATGTGTGCAGTGACAAGTCAGTGAGTCCATAAGGACTTGTCTGTAAGCTGATCAGCTATTTGTGATGGTCAGAATGGTGTCAGGATGATTCTTCCAATGTGTTTATCCCACTCTCAGTCTTGGTGATTTCGTGTGGAGAACCCAGGCTATGAATAGCAAATGCATCAGGCCATTCACTCAAGAGCTGGGCTTGGTGGTCCTTGTGTGTACCTTCCTCCTCACAATATTCTGTGACTCTGCGATCTGACTGCAGCAGTTAAAGGGGGTTAATGAGGAAATCTGGTTCCATTTGCCTGCATTTTTAGAAGCTGGAATCAGTTTCAGATTCCTTCTTGTTCTAGCTGCCGTATCAAGCACAACTTCAATTTTCCTTAACAGAATTGGGACCGAGACCTTTCATTTCATTCTTCCCCTTTTTCATCTTTACTTCTATGATCCGTGAGCTTATTCTGCTTTTTGCCTTTCTTCTCCACAAAAGTCAGCGGCCAGTTTGATCTTGGAAAGAGAGAGAGATCCTGACATGCTTGTTTGAGAATGCAGATCTGAAAAGGCTGATAGCAAAACAGCGAAACAGAGCAGCAAAGCCAAAACATTCCAAGGAAGAAAAGGTTAAAGACATGACAAACAGGAAAAACACACACACACAAAGATAAATCCAGCACATATTTTCCTCTCTCATACATGTATTTAACGGAGAAGTTAGAACATAACAGGTAATTTAGTAAATATTGCAAATAAAGTGAGAATAAAATGGTTACAGAAACAATAGCCAAGCTACCCAGAATCTGATTAAAAATAGTGTGTCAGCAGATACATATTTCCCTTAGACTCTGTATTAAAAAAAGGCTGAATTTAATAAATTCTCATAACTAAATTTGCATATGACAAAGCAATATTCGGAAGTGTGACTGATCACATTCAGGGACAGATGCCCTCCACAGCCTTTTAACTCTAATTGCAGCACAGCAATGTGTCAAGACTGGGCAAAGAATTTACTGGGGTGAGAAACACGAAGGAAAAAAATAAGTCTTGAAAATTGCATTAATGGAAACAGCAGGCAGGTGGCAATAACCAAATAGCTTTAATTGTCCAAGGAGCTCATGGGAATCAATTTGCTGTGATTATTGCCCACATGGTGTAAGGAAGAAATAGCAAATTAAATAGAATGACACAAATGGTAGTAAACTATACCACAGGATTCCCATAGCGAGCTGGCTGCAGTTTTATCCTCAAGGACACGCTGTTTTAGGTAATTTTCTCCTGGAGAAAACGGTGTAGATGCCAGTCAGACAATGAAACACAGTTATTAGAGCACACATGCAGCCTAACTTGGTAAAACAGATGTATTTTGGTTTTGAGTAGACTGGAAAACTTACAGACCCACAGTGTCTAGGATTGATTTCTCCCTTAGAACTACTTTGACATTATTTGGTAGCTTATTCTGAAACAAAATGTTGATATTAACTTCCCTTCTTGTCCATACAAAGCTGTACTGGGAAACCACGCTGAGCACCTGTCTCAGACTTGCTTGACTTTGCAGACCAACAGTTTTTGTATCGCAGAAAATTTTCAGCATTAACAAAGCCCCAAAACTTGTATCTAAAATTTAACTGAGACCTACTGAGATTTTAAGAGAAGGCTGATTCAGAGCAGCGAGTATTCAGCCAACTCATGTTATTGACAGAGGACTTTGGCAATGCACGTTCAAGCTTTTGGCTCACCCAGTTACATGAGAGGGGTTTACCTGACTAAGCACAGCCACTGGAGCTGCCTTAAACTCTCTCATCTGGGCACAGGTCATCTTCCAGGCCTGCAGTTCTCTCTGTTATACCTGCAGAAGAGATGGCTCATGCTGAAGTGTTGGAAATGGCACTGGAGGGCCCTGTTTAGGCAGCTGGATGCTGTCTCAGCCTTCTACATCCATATGCTGCATGGATGCCCCAGTCAACACATTGCTGTTGCCTACAGCAGGCTGGGGATGAATCTCCCAAAGCGTTTGCTGTTGGCATTGCTCTGTCTGTGTAAAGAGATGCCCTTTGATAAAGGAAGGGCTGGTTTTCCAGAGCAAAATATGAAGTATTTGCTGGGGACATGAGAGACTGTGGGGTTTGAATTCCTGGTCTGAATCAGGCAGGCCGGGTTTGAACCGGGGTCTTCCACATCCTCAGGAAGTGCCTTAGTCATCAGGCCTTCAGCTAATCACAGGCCCTGAGTTAATTCGGGCCAGACCCTAATTATTTGAAAGCAATGCATTTCTGCAGAGAAGCTTTGATTTTTAAAGAAATGACATTTCTCAAATGAAAAGTCATTTTCACTGAAGGAATCCTGACTAATTAGGACATTGATTGGTATGGGTGTCTCAGACAGGATATTCCCTCTTCTTTCAAAGAGTAACGTTCAGGAAACAAGGACAGAGTTTTGTCTTTGAAAGAAAAGAATATTACTGACTGGATCTCTGCTTCTGAAGAGGGAAATTTAAAATAGTTCAGAACGGTTGGGATGTCCCACTAGAAATTCCCGTGCTGCATGACCAGACTAATTCCACAAGTGAGCTTTGGGTGTTTAGCTGTCTCAGATGCCAGGCATGCTGATGCCACATTATTGCGTGTTTGCTGCTTTCTCTCCCTGCACTTCCCCACATTTTCCGCAGGGTAATAGCTGGATGTGTTCTAGTGAAGCATCTGTACAACAACCTTCTGCAAGACGACTCCAATGATGATGCAAAATCTGCACAGTCGATTTAAAACTAATCCTGGTTTCTATCTGGGAAGCATTAATTGGGATCTCTACAATACACATTATTTAGTTTGTCTGACAAGGTCTAGCAGACAAACTAAAAAGCATACCTTTAACCAAACTCTAATCTTTAGAGTAATGGATCAATTCATAGATCTGGCTCAGCATATGGATTTTGAAAAACTTCCTTTAGAGTCTGCACTCAGAGCGCATTTAGACATTTTAAATCTATTATACAGTTTTGATTTATGGCACAATTAACTTTCAAAAGTACACAGCAGTTCAGAAAATAAATTTCATGTACCAAATATCTCAAGTAATTAATGTAACTCTCATCCCTCCCCCTTTTTTAATAGAAAACCAAAACAAAATGAAGGAAACACTTTCTTTTCTTTGTTTCAATATCCTTTAGAGTCATTCCAACCAGCTAAACAAGTCCAATGGTGAGGAATCTCTTAGAAAACCTTTGCATTAATTTCCTGCACTGCATAAACAATTCTTCATTACAGCTACTACCTCTGGCAATGCTACAGCATTCCAAATTAAGCAATAGTATGGGATTTACGGAATATACAGTAAAGAATTTAGAAAGCAAGTGCTTGACTCAAATGTGAATTCCCTTATTGTGTGTACCTTAGCAGTTGTACACACTCTGACAGGTTCTTCAGCACTTACAGCAGCAGGTGACATCCTACTCTATGCTAATAATAATTAAGGCACAAATAGCCTTTTCTGCGTTTGTGGCTAGAAATGCCTCGTGTTGTGATAGCAAAATTACAGTTTGGAACTGAATTAACTTCTTTGTGTTTTCACAATTGCCTGTTCTGAAAAGGGTACAGAATTTTTAGGGGATGATTATTGAAATTTAATGTACGAACATTGTGAGCGGATGTGTTTGTGCACGTGTCTGCTATCCAGATTATCACAATAACAGCCAAAAATTACTTTTTTCAATGATAAAACTTTCTTATAAAATCCTTTTAAAATGTTTTAAGCTTAACGTTGTCATGGCTGGCAGGGGAACAACCTTTGGGAAATTGGTTAATTCCTTTAAAACTGGTTATATTTTTAAAAACAAGCTTAAACAGCCTTAAAGAAAAGTAAACTGCAGCTGATGCCAGCAACGAGTATTTTGTGCTGTACAGTATTTATTTAAAACCATTGGCAGCACTCGATTTTTAAGTCTATATTTGAACATCATGATTCTGTTCAGGGAAAGGAAAATTTAACTACGTAGTATTAAGCAATCAATTATGAAGTGTTTCATGTCATAAATATAGCATGTAATTGTGCTGTTTATGCTGGTAAAACATTTATGCTTTATACATGTGTATATAAAATCATAACAGCAATCATGTGAATATAAATCAAAAGTAAAGCAGTGCCGTGCATGAGGGACAGATGCAATTCAGACGAGGACCTTTTGGTAAAGTAGTGCAGACAACATGATCTGAGATAATTAGAAATGTGCATTCTTAGGAAATGATAAGAAAAACATCTTATATTAACTGAGACTGTCAATGCTGTGCACAAGGCAGTGAGAATGGATTTGCTTGGTAATGTTGAGATGGAAAAGGTTTATCCAGCTGGGCTGTGTGAAGGTACAGCTCAGTGACAGCTGAGCAGCGTGGCACACAACTCAAGCTCTGTGTGTGTGACGTGATGGGCTGAATGTCCAGCCTCAGCCCTCTAATCCTGACACAAGCAGATCTAGGGATATTTAGTGCCTAATTAAAGACGCCAACTGGCTGCCCTGTGCCATTGGACACAGTGTCAGTCAATGTGGTGCTGTGAGGGTGCCTGAGAGAATTCAGTCTGGAGAACTTGGATGTTGAGTGTAAAATTAATTCGTTATTTTTCACAAATGTAATTTTGCTCATAAATGGTAAGGAGGAAAATAGAAGTACCAAGTCCTGATGAGACTGCAGAAGAAATTTTCATCTTTATTTGGTTCTTTCAGTAAAACTTAGCTGGAAATGCTTGGAAGAAAAATAGACATAGTTAGCTCCTAATCAGTGTTCATACACTAGCAAAAAGCATCCTCCTGTGATCTGTTCATCCCATTCGTGTGTCAGGTGGCTCTTGAAGAATCAAACGTTCTCATAAAAAAGTGCAGCTTGTAGTTGGAACTCGAGGTGGACCTTCTTTGATTTGAAGAAAATCACATTTAGGAATTGTTTGTCTCGTTATGACTGGAGTGTGGATGTTTATCCTAAGAAGAGGCACGACAGAAGGAAGACGTGGTTGGATTCAGAAATACAGCTCTCTAATGAGATGTGAAGGTGTGCTCTACTCTTTGTGCCTGTTTGCCTGCGGTATGTGTTTCTTCAAACCCACAAGCTTAAAATGTGTCACCTAAAAAATATTACACTTTGGGTGCAGGAAGTTTGGCAAGCAGTGCCTGAAGTGAGTTGAGACTCTTAATTCTTCCTAGTGCATACAGAGAACAATAATTTTCATTCTGTGAAAGGCACGGTAGCCCACAGCTCCAGGGCCTAAGCCTGATATCACTGATATCTGGTGTAAATTTGAAAAATACTCTACTCAGAAATCCATTCTGGAGGGAAGAATGTAAATGTCTAACATCTTGCTTCACACCCATGCTTACATCTTTGGAGGTTTGTTACTAATAAATATGCTTACAAGATTTTTATTTCATAGGAAAGAACACGTTCCTGTTTATAATTTCAAGAAAGTAAAAATAATAATTACCTTTTCTTGTGATCATTTCCACTAGAGTTTGCTGAGATGACACAAACAAGGAGCTTTGGCAGTGAGCTACAGGAGCAGCTCTAGTTTTCATTAGAGACTGAGTCTTTCATAAAAATAGGAGTTCTGTAATTCTTAATTGTTACTTGTAATTCATGTTGAAATAAAGAAAGGAAATAAATACATAAATTACAGCGCCTTTTTTTTTTTTTCCAGGAGATCTCAGCAGGCTTTTGAAATAACTTTGGCACAGACACTCAGAAATTCACATCCTATATGTGATACATACACACATGTCCTACACTTGTTCTCCTCTTTGAAAGGGCTGAAGATTTATCTAGAGGAAATCCTTGACTAATTGGGAAAACTTCCAAAATATCTTGCAAGGTATGTTTGAATTCTTTGCCTTTTTTCTTGCTTTGGTAATTATGAATAGAAAATTAGCTCAGCCTAACAATCTGAGCTGGTTAAGAAATAAAGAAAAATTCAGCCTTAATATCCAGATGAGACAAATATTTAATTACAATAATAAGAGTAGGTAGAAGCATAAAAGTTGCTTAAATTAAAGGATTGTGAAATGTGGTGATATCGTACTTTCACGGTTATATGTCCTCATTTTTGCTGAATGCAGCAGTGAGCAACAGAAATGGATAGATTGTGCTTATTGCCTGGGCTGGTGGTTGTTCTATCAGCTCTAATACATTTCCACAGAGCAACCTGAGATTTAGTATAATTTTAGTATAAATGCATTATGGGAATTGAAGGGCACTTACGGATCCCAATTACTTCTGGGAACTGAGGGTAAAACCAGTCCAGCTCCGAGTCCTTTGAAGGTGAAGGCAGACGAAAGAGATTTATAGCAAAACATTTTTATTTTATTTGTAGTAATGCATGTTTGAATTCCACTTAGCTGTAGCAGTGGTTTAGGATTTGCAAACCAGTAGCTAGGTAGAGGAAAGAAACACAAATTATTGCTCAGGGATAAGAGAGCAGAAAGAATTCAGCCATTTTATATTTTCTTTGGCAGCAGTAAAGGACACAACCCTTTATTATAGAAAATTATTTTACTATAAGAAACTAAGTTTTGTTAGTTCTGTTGCACATAGAAAAACTGTTCTGAGCTGAGCTGTTTGCTTGTGCTACCAGTGTTCTGCTCTATGCTGAGCATAAAAAGTAGTAAAAATGTATTTCTAATATTTTTCTATTTTAGTATGCTTTCTAATAATGGAAAATTTTACCTTGCATGTTTTTCTACTCCTATTATTAAATTCTGAAACTACTTATGAGCAAGAAGTAGACAAAACTATTTCACCTAATGTATAAAAGCTTTTTAAAGTTGCTAATGACGGACTGACAATTGAAGATAAAATAATAAAGAGGAAATGCAGGTTACAGATTTGCCAATGCTCTTTTCAGTCTTATTACTGGCAAAGGAATTGGCATTCCATTTCTACAACTAAGAGAATATTTGGGAAGTAGAGTATTTGACAAATACCTTCATATTTTATGGGAACACTCTTGTGTCTGTAAAGCACTGCAAGGAAATCACCCGCGATGTTTTCTGGTGCCAGTGCCCATCTCTGCCAGATGAAGGGAGCAGGTGACTTGGTTGATGTGTACAACTGATAGTGCAATTAACAGTAACCACTGTGTTGTGCTCTAAAATCCATGTATATTCTTTCAGGATATACTCCCTGAGGTTTTAAAAGCTGTTCGTATGAGAAATATGCATTTCCTGTAAGGACAGTTAAAATGTCACTGCTTTAAAATCCTGAGACCTTCAGGGCTGGAAACAAACACACTGAAACCCGTTGGGAAGCTGGCAACGTTTAATCACTAGAGGGAAAGGCTTGCATTTCTAGCTCTGCAGAGTGACATAATATTGATTTTCAAACCCAGCACTCAATCTTTTGGGTTCAGTGTTTGGGGCCTCTGTAACTTGGGGAGAGAAAGGCTGTAACAGAGATGTTGGTGAGGAGGATGAAAACTGTTCAAGTGGCAAAATAAATTTAAGTGTCTTGCAGCTCTTGGATGTTTGACACGTTCAAAATACTTCTGGCAGAAATGGATTATTGGGAAGAATGCAAAGTCAAAAGTGTCTGGTAAGTACAACTCAGATTTTTATTTCAGGGGTGGCTTTTCCATGTCCATCTTTTCAGAGAACTTGGATTGTGCAGGGAGTTGTCTGCACTACCATCTGAGAGTATTTCTGCTGGGAATTCCCAGTGGAGGGTGGGGATAGGGCTGGGCTTTATCCTGGACTGGGACTGGATATCCTGCCAGCATCCCCGTGTAGGCTCCTGTGAGGTGATGTGGCTGCTTTGTGCTGGGTTGCTGTGGTGCTGCCCGAGGAGTCAGGGTAGGAGGAACAGCCTCAATCCCAACCATGAAACCCGTTCTGCGTTTCTGACTTTCTGCATTATTGTCCCTCTCTGCTTCTACACCTGGGCTTATTTCTCCTCCCATGATTGTGCCCGTGTTCAGATGTCCTTTGATATCCACATTGCTGTGCTTTCAAAGCTTTGCTTCATTTCTCATTGTCTCCTATGTAGACCAAGTCATTGAAACAAAATGTTGTATTAAAATTTAGGGGTTTTTTAAAAATTAAATGATAAATATGGTGTCAAATGAAACAATATATTTAATGTCTAATCAAACAAAACATTTCCTTCAGTATTACTTTTGTTATTCACTGTGGTGAAAATATGCCCCAAAGAAAAGCCCAAAAAATGTTGGCAACACAATATTTAAAAATTTTTTAATTGTTTTTGGCTTATCCAACAAGCCCCAAAGTACTAATTATCCAGTCACCAGTCTTCTGTTTACTATCTGTTGCCAGGGTTCAGTCCCTTCTTAAAAAGCTTAATTTAAAAGAAATACAACAAAGAAGAACAAATAGACAGTCTCGTGCATGAAGGGTGGTTATGATTCTTTGACTTGCTTGGAGAGAAAAAAAAGGCAAATCTTTGCCACTTACTCTGGCCTTGCAGCCTTTGTGAGTTATGGATCTTTCATAACCACGGAAGGAACTTAGCACTCACCCTTCACGGGTGAAATAGCCTATTCATATTCAGGAGCAGGTAGCAAACAATTATAAATGGATTTAAAGACATGCCAAGATTATAGTCTGGAAATATCAATTATTATAAACTGGTTTAATTCTTTCCTCCCCCTCTGCTTGTATTTCATACACAGGATCTAGCAGTGACAACTGGATGCTTAATATTGACTGGAATGCTAGAATCATTAACAGAAATAGCATTACCTTTAAAATAAAGTTAAAAAGAAACAAAACCTCCTAAATTCTTCCCTAAGATGAAGCAGACAATGGTTACTACAGCGCATTTCAGCTCTGAATACGATCCCATTTTGCAGGGTGACAGTCAGTGCAAGGTGCCCTGAGTAGGCTGCCTGTGGCTGAGAGGGAAATGAGATGTTTTATGGTATCTGAGTTGCCCTGAGCTTTAATGGCACTACAGTTTGTGCTCCCCTGTATTCCCCGCTCTGTTACCACATCTGTGGTAGCTTGAGGATGGTGGGACAAAGGTGACCGTACAACTGACCATAAAAACGTGACATCCCATCTAACATGCCCTGTTGTGCCTCTGACAGCAGAAGTGTCCTCTTCAAGCTCCACTGTCCCCAAGAACTCCTCCTGAGGGGGCAGCTCTTCCCGGGCAGGATTCTTCCTGGGTTCACCTGAGCCAGCTTCAGGCCCTTAACTGAGCCCTGCTCGCAGTCTCTGGAGAGAGATAAACACTCTGCTCTTTCTGCTGATTGGGATCCTAACTTAGATGTCTCTGTTAGCTGTCTACAGTCACCAGGAATGAATCTCCTCACACGAAATTTGTCATCTTAAGTTCAAATATAAAGAAGGATGGCCTGAAAGTAGAATTTTTAGCTGGGGATAATTAAAATTCAAATGGCACCTGCATGGAGTAGATTAGAGTCAACCTGTCATCTTTCTCAAGTGCTCACATAAGAGAACATCATTACTAGGGCACCAAGGAAAATAGCCTGAGGCTTCTTCAGGATACATTTTGCAGAAGTGCTGTGTAAGAACGAGAACAGATGGAAGCGAGTGGATGGGAGCCGTGTGAGGCACCAGTGACGATGTAACTGCTGCTTCCAGAGAAGGGAAAGCAAAGGACAACAGTCTGGGAATGGAAAGGGAAGTTGCCAGGAGCTAAAATGGTAGCAAAGGTATTTCTGTCAGGATGTGAAAAGGCACACCTGGAATAGTACTATCCCTATTTTTGCTAATTTACAGGTAATACATTCTGCAAATGACAATCTGCTATACATTAGTAGTAAAAAAATACTTTTTCCTGCTCTGCTTCCTCTTCCTCACTGTGGGATTAAAAATGCTAAGAGGAGGATCAGAAGAAGAAAGATGAGGAGCTGTTGCTTGACTCTTTAACCCTGTCTGAAAACTCCATGGTGCAATATGACTATTCTTGCAAAAACCACAAATTGGTTTCTGGCAGCACCGGGTGGATAATAACCCTGCAAAAGCGAGTTCTCCCTAAATACCCAGTTGTAGTAGCAGTGAAGTAAATCCATTTGTTTCAGCGGTGCAATGCTACCACTACAGAAGAGCATTTTGACTACTGAAGCTCTCTAGACCTGAGGTTTGTCTGACTCTCAGCAGGGAAGGAAGCCTGAAGGGCCTCTTTCAGCAGTTGTTCACTTGAAGCTTTGAAAGAGCAGCTGGCAGGACCATGAGCTTCTTGATGACTGTTTTGCTTGATATTTCAAGGGGTGACTTTTGTATTCTATAAAGCTTTTGGCTTGCTTTATAATTTAGCCCTTTATATCCTGTTGAAAGCATAGTATACATCTCCTGTGTGTCTTGTGTTTGCACATATATACCTGTATTAGTATTTAGAGAAATCCATATGGGTACATTTGCAAGTGTGCATAAATACATATATATACACACACATCTGCACATATTTTCATGTATTTTTCACGTCTGTAGGTAGATCTATATCAACCTATTTAATTTTTCTTTTCAATTCCTTTTCCTCTCTGTTTTCTGCATCATGGAGCAGACCACCTACACGTGTGTTTGAAATGGCTTTCAGTCTGTCGCCACTGCAGCACAAGGTGGTGGAAGTGCACTCTTGTTAATGGGTTTAAACCACTGTCTTTGTTACGCTCCTGGGCCTAATTCTTGGCAACAGCAAATTGCTGAAACTCTGCTAGAATTGTTCTGGTGGCTTTCCTGGAGCATTTTATGTGCTCTGAGGGTTTGGCCCTGTGTGAGTCAGCACGGACCGGCAGCCAGGGCAGCTCCAACCCCAGGGCTAAAACAGAGACAGCGACTGCGTTTGTGTCACCTCGCTGAGTGGGGATCCCAGAGCAGCGCCGGGACAGGGGAGATGGAGAGAGACACACCAGGGACACAGGTGCCATTCCACTTGGCCGTGCTGGAGGATCACTGCTCTTCACGCTGGTTTAACAAGGGTCACTCCAAGCTGCAAGGGCACTCCGTGTATTTTATAACCCTCGTCTCCAATCTTCTGCTTTTAACACATCCCTCCCTTTTAGTGGGCTAAAAGGCTGTGCGGATGGACTAGAACGTAGGAAAATCCACAGGGCATGTCTGGTCACTGAAACAGCAGAAGGGTTTTTTGGTCCTTTCTCCTCCTTTTTCAGACATTACTGTGTGAAGCTCTCAAAGCAGGTGCCCTGCATGTACCTTTTCCCCGTGCTACATGGAAATGCCGTGACAAAAAAATCAGGTGAGCCTCTTCCAGCCAACACTTCTGGGGGCACTTCAGAAATAGCGTGGGAATAGGAGCTACAGTTCAGTCACTACAGCAGAAAAATTCAGTGTTTGGTTTTCTCCTGAAAAGAAGACGAGGAATGCAGGAAGACTGTCTTCCTGCAAATGGCATGAAGCAAATGAAACTTCATTCTCTCCTGGGAATGACTGTAAGCGTGTTCGTACTTGGTGAGCTTCAACCAAAGGTGGCACTAGGGGATCACAAGTAAGTCCTCAAATACACCACTGTGCTCTTCATTCTCTTCCTGTAGTTGTGTTCTCAGCTCCTTCCCCTTCAGAGTTTTTCAGGTGATATTTTCTAAAAATGGACAAGTCTTCTCACTGACACTGGCTGGAGATACAGAGGTAGAAATGGTGATGAGGATGGAAAGCTGGTTGTAATCTCTCTTCTTTTAATACCGAAGGAAAATCTACTTATTATCTGTCTATCTGTGCAGGAGGGTGTTAATTCAGTAAAGAAATGTGGATTGAATTCTAGTTCTAAAAATCCATCAGGAATTAGATCTGTTAATATACCTTAATTTCTCCTTCTCTACATCATATCTGCCAAACTCTAAATCCCCCCAGTGCTTTTGTGCTCCAACTCCATGTGTACTGATGAGACTCCAGAAAACACTTCCTTTTCACTGGTGGGCTTTGACAGCTGACCATGCCTGCATCTTTGGAAAGTTCCTTCAGATCCTTTATGCTTATCTGCCTTTCAGCTGGGGCAGAACTCTGGAAACAAGGTATAGGCTGCTGCTGCTGCTGCAAACACTTGTGGGAGCTGCTAAACTGCTAATCTTCCTGTAAAATTAACCTGGCAATGGAACGTGATGCTGCAGTCTGCTTAAATAGAGTGTGCTTCCTGCGGGGTTGTAAGGAAGTCACTCCTCTTTCTGCTCCAGTTCCCTGTCTGAGCAATAACTCTTCCTCCTCCATGAGCTGCTGGGACAGTAAATCAATTCTCTTACACGCTGCGGATCTGGGTGACCTATAAATATCTAGATATTCCATTGGGTCTGCCCCAAATCCTTGTGGGGTTGTCATCTTCTGCTCTTATGCAGGGCTTGTTGCTGCCTGCCCAGCGAAGGTTTTAAAGTAGGAAGTGACTGAGCAAGACCCAAACTCTTTCAGATCAGCTTTGCCATGTGTTTCTCTAGGCACACCTGGCCTTCTCAGGTCCCTAGGTTTTAATCCTGTTCCTGACACAGATCTGAATGAAGCCATCACCTTTGGCTTTTAGAATAGTTTAATATATTACTTCAAGATAACACATCTGATATTTCAAAAGGACCAATGAAATCAATGGGTCTTGGACACTGTGGGGCTGTTGGGGAACTCAGCAAAGAAATATTTGTGTCTTTTGATGAGTAATGTTGACGAGGAATGACTTTGCCTCAGGTTTCCTAAAAGCAAAAGAGGAGGAATTCTATTTACCTATATATAAGAAAGCTGTGACTAAATAACATATGTGAAGTACTACTAATTTTAATCTATATGAAACATGTGTTGTGGACTAGCACTGTATTAAAAAACTGACAAATTAGATTGAATCAAGAATCTTGTCATGTCTTATTAAACAATTATAAAATCACCTTTATGTACCACCCTCTTTCAGTAGTGTCCCTCTCCTTTTGGTTTCATTGGTGTCCTTGAAATTGAGGTCACAGGTAAAGTGAGTGCTGCTAGCATTGGAGCGCAGCAGCCTGCCTTGTGCCATGTGCCAGCAGAGAGGTGAGGACACAGATTTATTAATGGCCTGCTGTGTCATCTCGAGCTTTGACAGATATTTCTTTTGAGCCACGTTTCATTGCGCGACTACACAAAGATGCATCATTAAATTTTTTAAAAGGGAAAGGTGTTCTCCAGCCTAATGTGGTGTCTGTGCTTCCTACCTCTGCCTGGGACTCTGCTCATTACAGTACTTGTTTCTGTCAAGAATTCATAGGCACAAAGGGTTAATATACTGCATGTGAAATGGTGACTGCATCTATTAAAAAATATATGAGATTATGTTTCTCTGTCCACAGTACGTGTTCTAGAGCTGCCTGTGCACTGCCAAAACCTTCCTGGAACGTGGGCGGTGGGACAGCGGTGTGTGCAGCGTGTGAGCGGGGTTTCTGATGGACTGGGTATCACGTTGTTGGGGGAAAAAAGTCAGCCCTCCAAACCAGAGAGGGAGAGCGTGGAAAATCTGACGGTTGTCTAGGTCCCCTCTCCTTCCCTCCTTCCCTCCCCGCACAGCTCTTTATTTGTTTAAAGAATTTGTGTGGTATGTGTGAACTATCCAAGTGAAGCCCTGCCCCCTGCCATGTGCTAATGGCACAGTTGAAATGCTCCCATGTGCTGTGTTCTCCGCTCTGTTTCCCCCACCGCAGTGAATACGTGCTGGTAATGCCAAGGGGCCTGAAAGAGGCTCAGAAAAGCAGAGAATGTATTAAAACCTGAACTTGAATCTTAGTCCTGGCTGTAGCACAGATCATTTTGTCTCTGCTGTCCCAGAGACGGCAGAGAGACTGAATGTCAGAAGTGCTTGTGGGTGGGTATTGGTGACGTCTCAGGTGGTTGTGGATTTTTCTGAGGGAAATAGTGTTCAGAGAGAACTGAAGAGATGATTTTCTGGTCTGAATGGCCAGAGTCAGGGCCTGCCTGCCAGAGGCAGCGCCTTCCTGCAGGCTGAGAGCAGTGCTGTGGCCTCTCCACTGCCAGGAGAAGGCTTCTGGCAGATGGAGAAACTGTAAAAGTCTCTGAGAGTGAAAGGTTAGGACAGTTGTCACACCCTCTGCATCCCATTTGGGTGAATATTGGAGATAGAAATCCCAATTTAGTCTCACTTTCTTCAAAAAACAACAGTTTCTGAGGGTACATGTGGGGCTGCAGCTGAGAGGGAGACAAAATTAAAACTGAATGGCATCGTGCTTGTCCCTGTAAACTTTTCTGAAAGTACATGTTATCCATCCCTCACAGGTTTTTTAGGCCATTAAATATTTAAAGAGCACCTATGTGAGGCTAGAATACCTTTCTCCCCGTTTTGTCTTGTTCTGTTCTTTTTTTATTTTATAAGGTGGTATTGGACAGACTTTTTCAGTTGCCTTTCAGGAGCTGTTGCAGACGTGCCAGGATCTTCTGATCGTACCTTAAATTTCTCCTCTGACGGACAATGTTTTATTTTGTATCATGAGAAAAACTGAATGAACATGGATGTGATCCAGATTCAAACTACTGTCCAAAATAAAATCTAATTTGGGACTTTAGCATGCTGATTAATACCCACACTGTGTTGGCTGTGGTAGAAGCAGAGTAACAGTCCATTCTTCTTGCTCAGTACCTTTCTCCCCTGATAATATTTACTTCTTAATGGGTATCATGGTAGGTACTGCTTGCTTGCTTTTGGTGAGCATATCATAATATGTTTTCTGGAATTAATTAATTTATCCTCAGAATTCGAAAGTTGAATTGAAGGGAGATAGGCCTGGACTCTGTGTAAACATTGCAATTATGGTTTAATTAGAAAAAAAAAATACAGTTTTACACAGATAGAGTCTCCTGGATGCCAGTTACTGAATACAATAATCCTCTGAGCTCTGTCCCACTTCACTGTGTGCTGTTGTCTTTGTATGGAGAAAATCTGGGGAACAGTCTTGTTAAAATACAATATTTCTGACTAAACGTAAGACTAACTTTTCCCTCCCACTTTTTGACTACGATTAATTGTTCTTTTGCTTATGCTTTGTTAGGGCTGAAGCAGGAATAGGACAGACATTAGAATTACTTAAGCTTGGATTAGAAGGAATGCAAACCCTCATGGTTGTTTACAATGATGATTTTTGTTTGTTTGCCTTCTGATTATGGCTGTAAGAATCATGCATTCCAAGAGATACTGAGATGAATGTAAATGTTAATTGTTATTGACACTTCAAGGCAATTTTATGTCCTTAAGCTTCAGCTATTTGTGTTTTCTTCCTTATAGAAATTACATCTGAATGGCCATGATAAATTATTCTAGTTTATATTCATCTTAGTCTATTTTAGTGCCTCTTTTAAAGCATGTGAGAATAAGCTCGGTTTTTTTTCCTGGTGTTTGTAAAATATGCAGCTTACTGTCTTTTTCAGTCAACTGAAAATCGCATCCAAGTTTAAGCCGTGATCTGAAATGCCTTAGAGTGCAGTCTGGTAAGATGCTGCTCGTCCTCAGGGTCAGTGACAATCTCTAGAGTGAAGTCCCCAGCAATCACACTCAATGTCCAGGGTCAGGACCAAAGCATTGTTTTGTTTCCCAGTTGGATACATATCAACCTACCACGCTAATAAAATGGGGAAGTGGGGAGACACCCATCCACCTCTCACCTGCTCCTGGAAGGTTCAGTCTGCGTGGCAAAACTGGGAACCCAGACCGACCCTGAGCGTTTCCTTTTCAAGAGAGCAAGAGGCAGAGTCATTGTGGAGGGAACATCCCATTGTTTGGAAAAGGTGACTGAAATGTGAAGCTGCAGGTCTCTCAGTTAGGCAGGAAATGTCTGGACACTCTTAATTTAAAGGAAATTATGAATCCATTAATCTGATTGAAACACTCTAGTGTTGCCTTTGAACAGAGATGCAGATGTTGTCCCACTCCTTTTGCAAGCAGAACCTGAGGTCTTGTGGATCTGCTGATGTTACAAGGTACAGGGTGAGGCACATTGGCTCCTCTGGGAGCAAGAACAAGCTTTGGAACTGCAGCATGAAAAAAATGCAGTTTAGACATGGTAAAGACATTTTCATTTGGAAACTAGTCATAGTTCAGGAAAAAACTCATGCTGAACCTGAAATTTTGCCTGCTTTATGTGTCGCTCCATGAAGTTTACGTGAGCATGAAGGCTGAGCCTGTCTAAAATGATTTATTAAATGGAAGTTGAGAGCACTGAAGAAGATTAGAAAGAGCAGAATTCATGAGAATAATCAAACCTAGTGCTATTGAGTTTGGCTATTTCTTCTAGGAACAATAGAATGCTGATCTCAGGAATCCCTAAAATGCATGCAGGAGGAGAAATGTTATGCTAGCTTCTACTTGCTGTTGCTTACTCCTGGATGCTAACATGAAGTATGTTATTAAAAAGTTAAGGCTTAAGCCAAACCCTGGGCTGGCAAGATACACAGAAGAGTGATGTATGAATCAGTCATAGTTATTGTGTAAGGAAGAGAACATGCTTCAAAGGCCAAAGGGCACTTTCTCCTTTTTTTCCACTTCTTTCTTAAAGGCAGGGCTCTGGAGTGAGGTTTACAGGGTGTTTAATAGAGCTGCTCTGTTGTGCTGCATGCTAGAGTGTGTTAAATGCAAGTTTGCCATCCTTTTGTTCTTATTTGAAAGCTAATAGAAGACTCCAGAGTAACCAGCTGCATGTCTTGCTCAGGTCTTGCTCTAATAATTATGCAAACCTGCAAGAGTTTATTAATTCTGATTTGAATTTCCTTTCTGAACAGGTTCATTGTGCAGCTCCCCCAGTCTCCTAATGCAGACATGGTTTACAGTATTTCTGCACTGCCAGAGCTGCAATAGCAGCAGTGCAAGAAATAGCCCGTTCTGAATGTGCTGTGGCCTTAGCATGGATAAATGGACTCAGGTGGAGATGAAAAACGTGAGAAAATAGGAAGAGTATTAATCCTTTCCCAAAAGGATATTTGTGTGTTTTCAGTATTTTAGCTTAAGGAAGACAGTAAGCAGAGAGTATCTGAAGAGGACTCAGGGAGAGGTTATAAAGCAAATATATTCTCTGAAATGGGATACGAAGTCCCTAAGGATAAAATGCCAGCTTCCTCCTCATGGGTGGAACAGCCATTACATTTTTGCAGTATCCAAAAAAGGAATGATGCTCTTGACATGCGAGACATAAATTCCATACTTGGATTAGGCCATCCCACCCTGAGCCTGGTTCAAGTGGATTTGTAGAAAAGGACACGTAAGAGAAGGGTTGGACAGCCCGTCTCACTTTTCTGGAAGCAGCCAGCATGGACACTGTGGGAGGGCGCTCAAGTACAGTGGATCAATTACTGCCTGTCTTAGGCTTTTTTCGTTTGGAGAGTAATCGGTACCACAAACAGTAAAGCTAAAAATGCGGCTGCTTGAATGTTTCTCATTTGCCCAGAATTGTGTGCTACTCCTGAGAATCCTTTGGAAGCAGGTGGCTGCTGTACCCCCAGGACAGGGCTGGCAGACTTGGAACCAACAAGCAAAAGGCAGCAGCTCCCAGTTTCTTATAAAGGCTGTCTTGGCTGCTGTCAGTATTGCTTCAGCTGGGACTCTCTGGAGCCTGTTTCTATAAATATACAACAATTCAATTGTGTAATTGCCATTACCAATGTGAATTCAATTTGTCTATATTTTTATACCATAGCATTAGGTCTTAGAATCTTGAACTGGTATAGATTCTTTTAATGAATACCGATCTCTCCAGATCTTGAGAGGCAGAAATGAAGTCATCAGAAGCAGATGGGGTATGGAATAAAGTGAAAAATTGAAGTCATTTTTTGTAAACTTGTTTTGCTTTTAATCCAATGTTGTTTATGCTGAATAATTTCCTCTAATCACCTGTCCCAAAAAAATTAAATTAGAGTTCTGATTCCAAGATCTTTTGAGTCAGACTACTTTTATTTGTTAAAAGTATCAGGGTGCTTTAACTGAAAAAAGACTGCCATTTGGGTTGGAACAGGATCTGATAGGAAAATCTACCCCTGAAATGCAAGAATCACTGAAAAAATTGGAAACGGAGCCTAATCTCGCTCAGTCTTTCTCTCAGCAAGAGAATCTGATCAGGAGGGTATGGTCCAGAATGAGTTTGTGGCCGTCACTTTGAGCTAGAGGGGACGCTGCTGCCTGATTTTGGTGAGCAGTGGTTGGAATCTCAGTATCAAAGCGTTTTAAGCACAGGCTTTAAAGCTTCCCACTTACTTGATGCAAAGCGTTCTGCAAAGTACCTTGGGCCACAGGGCTGCCTTAAGTACCGTCATTAATAGTTGGTAGCTTTTATGAGGCATCTCTCACCTTTCCTGTAATTCAGACAGAGCTGTTGTTGCCAGCTCTGCGTGTCCTGGCAGGGACAGCTCAGGAAACGCTGTTCTTGCCCTTAACTGCGCGCACAGGAGCAACTCCGCGCGTCTTCCAGTGTGCGCACACAGGGAGCATCTGCAAGGAAAAAGGCAGCGTGCGTCTGCACAGTTGTGTTCCATGGATTCCGCCGCAGGCAGATTCCCTGTGAAAGACATTCGCTGGGACAAACCCGCGTGAGGAAGGGGAACAGAAGGGAAGTGTAAGGCTCAGACCTGTTATTGTGTGTGAGCTGTTCAGAGCAATCAGTGAGGGATATTCTGGACTCCGGGGCTTGCAGCGCATCGGCTCTGCAGATGTCTTGGGGGCTGTGTGAGGAAAGGAGTCTTCGCCACTGTATTTCTTATCACCACCTCGCCAGGCTGCTTGGATGCTTCAGCATTTGCCTGTGAGTATGCTCTTCTGCAGACAAAAGTACCTGAAATAACAGAGAATTCTACCCTAGAGTTCTGTACAAGGCTTACTCCTCTTCTGATGGATTTGTGTGGCAGCCTGACCTAGTTTTGCAAGTACAAATCCAGACTTGTATTCAGTACAGTTAATCCCCATTTCTTCTTTACAGATGGACTTAGGGAAGTTTATAACTATCCTCAGATCTGTGCAGGATCATGTCCTTAGTCACTGCTCCGTGTTGATACAGGCATTGTTTCAAATATAAGGAATACTTGAATAAACAACCCTGAAAAATACCTGTGTAGATGTATATATGTTCAAGATTAGATTTATTAGTTTGGCCTTTGGCCAATTGCCTGAGTACAATTGCTGTCTCAGATAAAGATCAATCTCTGGTAGTCAGTAGCTTTAGGCAAAAATTTCCTTTTAGATCTTAGACCAGCTATGGTTCTTTGGGTCATCGTACTCACTTGATTGAATAACTACTGATTTTAATAGGACTGATGGTAAGAGGAATACTTTTTAGGATCGGGATATTAAATAGACTTAGTTAAGTGGCACATTCTGTGCACTGGGAAAAAAAAAACGTTCTTCAGACTGAGAGGGTAGAAGGGTAATTCACCCCAAATTGAAGCCTCAGGATTGAGAATGAGTTAAAAGTAATGCCTTCCATTATCTAGGAATTTATTATTTTTTCTTTCCCACAGCCTCTTCCATAACAGTGAGCCAGATCTCCTGGTTTTGGCTTTGATTCCTCAGTGTCCCGAGGCTTCTCATGGTTTTCAGCTGAGTGCTGCAGCAGCGCTCAGCAGAAGCGTGACCCCACGTGAGACTGCCTTGCTTTGACTGCACTGTGGGATGTGTTGTGAGCACATTAGAATGCTTTTTTTTCCTTAATTGTCCTTGGATGGGGAAGGAAATAATGTGATGCTGCCTCCTCTCTCCTTTTCAG
Source organism: Eulacestoma nigropectus (assembly GCA_013397775.1). Classification (NCBI taxonomy): domain Eukaryota; kingdom Metazoa; phylum Chordata; class Aves; order Passeriformes; genus Eulacestoma; species Eulacestoma nigropectus. The sequence continues at coordinate 1,093,044 of VZTE01004910.1, read as the reverse complement.
AACCTGAGAAAGCTGCTTCCATGCATCATTATCCCACAGTGCTGCTTCCAGCACCCCTCAGATGCAGCACGTTCTGTTTTTCAGAGCTGATGTTGATCACCACGATCTGTGCAGCTCAGCCTCATTGCAGCTATAATTAAGCCCTTCTGTTATAAACCAAATACTCTGAAAATCATTTTCTTCATTTACTGCACCTGCCAAGGGAGAGCTCCTGCAACCTTTAATGATGCAGGTAATCCTATTACTGCCAACACAAATACTCCATTACAGAAGGGCTGCAGACCTTCAACTGGAGCTTGCTGAAGCATTTTCCAGGAAGCTTTTTTTCCCCACCCTCCAAGTCAGAATTTGAATATTTTGTAGAAAAACATTGTCCTTTTGGGCCAAGTTTAGACAGTCTCTGGAGCGGAAGAGTGGTTAGTGCTCAGAACGGCCAGCAGCACAGATTGAGGCATTCTCATAGGGATGTGGAGACGGAGCTTCAGATCTTTACTTCAGAAAAAGAAACCCTATCTAGGGCAAATATTGTAAGCACTGGGGTAGTTCCAGTTCTGAGAAAGTCTGTTCACCTGTCCACTCCCCAAGCCCCCAGCATTTTGCTTTCATTCCACCACAGAGCAAAATATCGAGGTCTTTTTACAGAAGGAATTTGGTTTCCAGTAGGATCAAGCTGTACCTTTGTTCTGAGCTCAGTACACTCTTTCCCCGGTGACAAGACTTTGGTTGGTGTTACGGTGCTGCAGTGATGGGGACTTCTTTTTGCAAAACCTGAAAAAAAGACACCACATTTGTTATGCACTCACAAAGTCTGAATCCTGGTCATGGTGGGAAAGTAAATGCAGACTCTGATTTTCATTTCTACGCTTTAATTCTATGTTCATTTGTATCCGTTAGGACTGCTCCTACTAGAGCTGATTTGAATTCTAAACAGTGTTAGATATTTATTTTCGTAAAGCTGTACCATTCATCTTTAATATAATCATCTAATTTACTCTATTAATGCCAGCTGCTCCATTTGGCACAGGTCACCTGGAGTGTTTGGAACACTCTAATTTTTCCTTGAACTTATTGTAAAAATCCATGGAAGTCAGAGCACCCAACCTCTACAGCCAGGGAATGTTTATTTTTTCCCATGTTCCTAAACACCCTCTTAGTCTGGCAGAAGAAAATATCCAGGTAGAATTCCATTTTGCTGGGAATTATTTAGTTATTTGTTTGTTTTTTTCCAGAATTGTCCTTGGCATTCCCAGGTGACCCTGGAGAGGGGCCACTTGGATTTTTCAGAGCAAGCAGCTGCTGCCTTGAAGAGGATGCTTTTCAACTCTTTGGTACCTGCCACTTCTCCCCTCTCTCGTATCTGAAATCTTCTAGGATGGGCTTTTATTTCTGAGTAAGAGCGTGAAGGGTTCTGCATTGCCATTCTCTGGCAAACTTGGCTTAACCACTCCTTCACTCCACCCCTGGTCTCACAGAACGCAAGTGCAAGATTTGGACTTGCATAGAGGTTTGTACAGGTTCGGGCTAGTCCACTCTGAGACAGCAGAAAAAACACAAAAAATGAACAAGAGTGATGGCCTCAGTGAACAGAACAGCTGAAACACGATGTGGAACTACCGTGATTTTTCTTGAGCCGTGGTTTTTTATGTTTTTCAAGCCTCAGATAACAGCATAGGTCCTGTCCCTCCAACCCAGATTTCAGTTACATCTCCTTAGTCCACAGGAAAGTGCATTGTTTTATCCGCCTTCCAAAACATTCAACTAGAAAACTAAGATAAAAAGTGACATTTTAAAATGTAAATTTTAATAGGCAGCTGTACTTTAAATAATGAAAGAGCTTTTTCCTAGCTGAGGAGTTTCCAGGAGGTAGATTAGGGGCAGGCCTCTGGCACCCCTATTCTGACTGATTCCCATTCTGCTGTAAAGCAGAGATCCGATCACAGAAAAATCTCTTTTTCTCCTGTGTAACTGTAATGAGTTTATTGAAAATACACAATAATGTAAGACAGTTTTGACTAGGCACATTACCAAAGGTGATAACATAATTAAGCCCTGGCTTGTCAGAGGTTGAGACAGTAGCTAAAGGGAAAATAGTTTCATTTCTCCATCTGGATCATAGAGTGAATTTGAAATCCTGCTGCTGCTTCTGCTGAATTGAAATAACTCTTCTGCTGGAGAACCCAGTGCTCTGTAGGCGTGCCCCTAATGTGTAAGTGGTTAGCAGTGCTCCAGCAGCATCGTCTGAGGTGTCTCACGAGAGCTCTCCCAAGTAACACACTTCTAGCTCACACCATATCTTATTGAACATTTTCTAAATGATCAAACTTCCACAAAAGGTAGAACAGGGAGTTCATGGTCTGTAAAGATCCTGTTTGATCCTGTTTGATCAGCAGTGCTTCACGAGTTCGGGTCCAATCCCCAGGGAGATTAACTTGAAATCAGCCTGCAGTTCTAGGAAAACTTAGCAGATCTTGTACTCTAAATTAGTAATCAGCTAATGTTGCTACTTTGAATGTACAAATCATTCTTGATAGATTAAAAACCTTTCCTGTTCGGTTGTGGACATTAACAGCTGTCTTATCTCTAGTGCCCTTCTGTGAGCAGATCCCTAGCCAGAGGTTCGTGCTAATTAGAAAAGGGTATCGCGTGTGTGAGTGTGTATTAGTTTCAACTTTGTGTTTAACCTCCCCAGATTTCTTAATGTTGATGTCAAAAGAAGGCTTTCGCTTAGCCTAACCTCTTGAAACTACTTATCCTAATATTTATCCTCGTGTTATATTGCAGACAATCCCATTCCGTTAGCGAGTAATTAATGTGAGGCCGTGTCACCAAACCCTGAGGCCCATCACTGTTGCAACTGAGTGTTAATTTAAAGCATGTTTTACTCCTCGAATTATCTCTTTTGAAGAGAGTCTCTCTGCCACAGTTGTGTACTGCTTTGTTTTCAAAGTAATCATCTACAGTCCAGATTTCCTTTGGGAGGGAAAAACAAACAAGCAAAAATGAAAAGCCAAAATAAAGAGCTGGAGCCAAACTCTTTCAAATTAATGAATTAAAGGCTTCAGACTTTTGTATTGTTACCTGATGTTGAAACATTAAGCTGCCTCCCATAGTTTCCTTTCCTCCTTTGTAAGTTAAAGCCTCTTTTTTCTTTTTTATGATCTGTTTTTACAAGTCTGATTTTTTCATCTTCATCAGAAATAATATGTTAAAGTTATTAAGACAGCAAGGGCTGAATAGATTTTTTTGGGCTTTTTTCACCTCCCAGCCCTATATCAAAAAAAGGCACTGAGCATGAGATCATGGCCTTTTAAGGCAACAGTAATCTTTTTTCCAGTTCTAACAGATTTCAGACACATTTGAACAGAAAAGATCACGTTTCTGTGCTGTAGGTAGATGGCTCCAGCATTATTCATATGATTCTTTGTATATGTCTGTAGCAGCCCTTTAACAAGAGCAGTGAGCCAGCTCTGAAATACAATAGCACTCGGGGCCACCCTTTTATGTTTGTTTACTCGTTTTTACGAGCCTTCTTCAGTTATTTGATTCACGGGGCTGAAGCATGCCAGAAGACAGCTCAAGAAATTCATCGGCCTTTTTTTTGGAGAGGCCTGCTCTGCTGACCCGTCTGCACCAGGATATCGGAGCTTTCTTATGGAACTTGAAACCTGTATTTTTTTACCACATGGCTGGTTAGCAACGTATCTGATCTGCTGTCTGTAGCAGCCTATCTCTTGATTGTAGTGCATCTTCCCTGGCATGGAGTCTCCGCTGCTGAAGGCCTGTTCCAGAGCAAGATAAAGCTGTAAACAAGAGCCAAATGGAAGAAATTTTATTTATCACTTAAAGATTTTGCCAGTGAAGGTCACGTGGGGGCCAGTGGGTATCAAAGCTGATTTTGCTGCTCATAGAAGAAAGATTTAACAGGAGATAAATTAACCATTGGACCATTTTCTCTGTTACTTCATTTCATCGTGATAGTCATTTTGAAGAGCTAAATAGAAATGAAAGTTGTAAACCATACTAATTTTAAACGATTACCAGCTGTAATCTTATTGCAGTGATGATTTATACAACGTTTTCTCACTTTCATTATGGAAAATAGACAGGTGCAACCTGATGTAGCTGAAATAACCCTAGATTTGAGCCCACTTGTATAGTGCTTTAGTTAGAAAGTGATGTATAAATCACTCCTCTCTGTGACCATGTGCCCAGTAAACTGAGGGCTGACTCAGTCTTGAGTATTGAAAAACTAAGCCAAAAGGTCTTTGGGTCTAGAACCTTCCTTTTATTTATGTGTGTATAGTTGCATGAAAAAAGAGATTGAATCATCCAGGTGCTACTGTACTAGAAGTAATTAATACTTCGAGGGTAAGTATGGTTTTTCCTCCCATAAATTGATTTAATTTTCCTATCCTGATTGCCTGGAGTGGCTCACTTCAGCAACCTTGCAGAATTTGCTATGGTTTTGATTTATTGTACAGCATCCTTCCACACTTTTAATCCTTACAGCTTTCGCACATATGGAATTAGTTACAGATTTAATGCCCCATTGATATCAGTGCAAATATTTAATTTCTGACATCTTTAAAAGAAAGGAGATCAGAGTTTCAGGTATTTTCCCGCTGCTAATTCTCATTTAGATAGTACTCTAAGGTGTACTTTGAAGATCCTGGTAAGTTTCTAAGTGATCTTAATAAAAATGAGACAACTGTGGGGAGGCAGTGACAGAAATGTAGCGTGTCCTGCTCTGTGAAATATGGTAAGGACTGACATGGCCGGTAGAAATCTCTGTGCTTCTGTGTCCCTGGGTACTTGTATTCAGTCTGACAGACAGACTGAGAGATGAGATCTTTGGAGTCACCTGGAAATGGCTGAAATGTCCTGTTTGCTGCCAAGTCCTGATGTAGGCAGAAGCAGTGAGCAACGAGCAGGCCGTATTTTCCTAGAGTAGTTCTGTGCGTCCTTGTGGAGAAGAGCACGTGCTTCTAAATAAAGGCAGAAAAAGCTCTGCTTATATGCTGAAAAACGCTGTATGTTTTGTGCCATGCAGCTTTGCACTGAGCTCTAGGTTTTTTTTGTTTTGGTTTGGAATGTAGCATGTTCTCCCTTGTTAGTTCCCAGATAGCCCACACGCAGTAAAATAAGAAGTGTCCAACAAGTAAGAAAGCAAACTGTAATTAAAAGCTGTTCCCTCTCCCTTTCCTTTGCAGATCTCAGTAAGGAAAATGTTAAGAATAAACTCTTAAGCAAAACTGATTTTTTATGACTTTTTCCATCTCTAAAGGTACAAAAATCTTAATTTGCCATTGACAGTCATATCAGAAGCATCTGGTCTTAACTGAAGAAAATCTCTCCCGATATTTTCTTCTAGAAGTCAGACAAAACCAAATGCTGAATCTGCCCACCTCTGAAACCTCCTGGGTTTAGAGCTGCATCAGGCTGTGAACTTTGCATCTGGTCCACATCAATATAAGAAACCAAGCAAAAAAGAAAGAAAAATCAAAGCAGTTTTTGAAGTAATGTGTGCATTAAACCTCATTTCATTCATACTCTTTGAAGGTTATGCATTCCTCCCTACTCCAAGAGCCTAAGACTGTGCAGCTTGCCCTCTGAGAAGTGGCTGTGAGCACTTAGGCTGCAGGCTTTTGGGGCAGGTAGTTTTGCCACGACAGGTAAATGTCCGTGGATCATATCCTTCAAGGGGCTGTCCTGATGGAACGCTTTTGAGGCCCTCTGTATGATTTGATGGGTTTGCATTCTCTTGGCACCTGCTGGTGCCTGCAGCTGCGGAGGTGCCTGTGGGTCCTGCAGCCCAGGTCCCTGGCAGTAAAGTGGCAGCAGAGTCTGGTCAGTGTTTGCTAAACTCACACTTGAAAAAGGTAAGCTGGATTTCCATCAGCTGAACACGATCCTACTTTCCTCTGCCTGTGCTGAGTGCACACCAAGCACAGCAGAACCCCCAGCTAGGGGGAAATGTAGGCTGTGAGAAGGATGGGAGGGGAGAGGCAGGCTATAATAAACCCCTTATTACCATTTCTACAAGTCCTTCCTTGCAGATTCAGTAAAACTGAAGAGCTCGTCCATAAACGAGCAACTAGAAGCAAAACCAGCGTAAACATTCCTGCACAACTAATCAATAAACTCGTATGTCTTCATTAGCAAGGTAGCTTTTTGTGTTATTGATATTAAAGATCTACTTTCTGTGTTGGGTCTCACTGCAATTGTTATTGATGAATAAAACCCCTGTGGGCTGAAATTGTTGTCTTTTAAAAACGATAATCCTGATTGGACGGCTTTATTTTCCTTGCATTGCTTCTCACCACATCTCCTATTAAGCCAATAGTATGGAGAATGCATCGTTTCACAAGTCTCAGTTGTGACTCACACTGGACACTGCGTGGATGAGACAGTAGCAGAGTGCTGAAGCTATATTGGGGTATGTGTATCACTCAGGGCTATTTTAAGAATGGATTTTGATTTGTGTCATTCCTACTTTACATACGACTTGTTCAATAACACGTTCAGTAGTAATTAGATAATTTAATGTCTACTGACAGGTCTTTTGTGACTGAGACCCAATTTTAGCTGTGCATACCAAGGAGCTTGCCAAGGAAAAGTAACCCTTTTACTCAGTAAGGAAGGATAATGGGTAACTTCTGGAATTAAGTGAAAAATTGAATCCAGCTTCCTGTGCGCACTTGAGGTCCCACGCTGGGATTACAGAACTAGCTCTCAACTGCTTGGCTGCTGACAATAAAGATTTTATGTGTGTCATGTTGAATTTTCAAAAGAAGTTCTCGAATCAAAAAGGTCAGTTTTACATTGAGTCCGGCTGTTTGTTTAGGAATTTAAGTGCTTTGCACTGGCTTGTCTTCTCTGTAGCACTCAAGTTTAAGTAGGCATTTTGGAGAAAAAAATGGTAATATTCCCATTTAAGGAAAGGGGAGAAAGAAAATAAGGTCATATGCAAGCAGAATTTCAAAGTGTTAGCCTACTTTCCATCATTAAGAATTTATCCACTGACGAGCTCTTATTGGCCAAGTTTGCCAATGAGTTCACTACAAGAGGAATTTTATAAACACAGGAATAATTTAATTTCGTTGTATTACTATGTATTAACATCTGTCCTCATATCTATGTATGTTTGAGCAATGCAGAGTTAGTATCTTTAGCAATGAAGGTGCTTCTGCCCTTGGAATGAGACAGCAAATAAAAATAAATACTCTTTTTCATGCATTCAACATTTTAAAATATTTATAGGCTGTCTTCTGTGGCACATAACCTATTGCATTACAGGTCATCGTTTCAGTGGAGTGTTTCATTCTGAGAGCTGCCTGGCTGTGCCATGTAATCACTGGGAGCAGACACGTGAGGCCCCTGCAAAAAGGAAATGCCATCGTTTCTAATCTGTGCATATAAATGGATCATGCAAGCCTTAAGACCTGTGTGAATATCCACTTGGAAAAGTTTTAAAAGTCTGTATTAAAAGCTTCTTCATTTTAACATCGAATTCTCCCACAGAGACTTTCTGCAGTGGTTCATTAATCAAGAAAAGCTTCATTAATCAAGATAAAGTCTGAATTTTTGAAAACATATTTAAATTAAATACTCAGTCCTGACAGAATGTATTTTCTAATGTATTTAGCTAGAACCGTGTGAAACTCAGTCAAGAAATCAGCTGATCTTCATTCAGCCTTCTAACGGGATGTCTTTAACTTTGATTTTTAGATTCCTTTTGGCGTGAGACAGATTCACAATCTTTCTATTTGTAAATGATCTACTTTTTTTTATATAAAACTCCCGCGTGTACTGATTGGAGAATATTTTCTTTGAAATTCTGCTGTCTGAATTCCACAAGAAAATAACCAGGAAAGCCCTGTGATGTGATATTGTAACCAGACTCTCACTTAACTACTCATTTGTCTTTTAACTTGGTCGTGGGAACAGTAATTTACTAACCTAATTCAATGCATTTGCTGCCTTTAGAGATCAATGCTGCTCCAAGCAAAGTCAATAACAAAACTTTATTGATTTTCCTGGGACCACATCAGCCCCTTTACACATGAGTGAGACCTTATAGCATCATAATTTTTCTGTACAATTGCTGAAATATTTGCCCGTGTTTTTGTCCGAGCACAGATCCTGATACGCTGTTTTAAAGGAAGTTCAGAAGGGAACTGACTTCTCCAGAGAGCTGTGGCAGGTCAAAAACACAGCCAGGATTTCCAACCCACTGAACCACAGAATGTAGGAGGGCTCCACTCCGAACATGTGGCATGAAGAGGTAGATCATCAATATGATATTAATATACTTGCTAATTATTCCTTTCCACGACGTAAATGACTATTTCTTTCTTTCCCAGGCATAGATAAGGGCTCAAGTTTTAGCAAGAAATCAAACATGTTATAAACCAAGTATTTTTGGGAAGCAGTGTGGTTTTGTATGAGAACCATCACCCTTTTTGCCAAGACGTAGGAATTATTGTTCTGTCTGTGTTGGTTGCATGCACTGTACATCCAGAGTCTTGTTGGACTCACTATGATAAAGAAATGAGGGTTTGTTTAAGGTGTCAGTGCCACAACCTTCTGGTATTCAGCTCTGGATCAGTGGTAGGATTTGACAACAGCAGCAAGTGTTCTAAACCCCATCAGTTACGTCTCTAAAAGCATTTGGGAGCCTTTAATCTTTAGACAGGAGGTCATAGGCAGAGATGCACAGCAGTCAGTAAGGAAGCTGCTGGAGGATGCTAGGAGAAATTCAAACAGAGGAAGGTATGTGGTGGATGGCTTCAGTTAACAGAGATACGGGTTATCCCAGCACACAGCACCAAAGAGGAAAAGGACTACCAGTAAAACATATTTTCAGATGGTCTCTCCCCACTGAGATCGCTGTGAGGGGAAAACCTGAATGTGGTAATTAAAAACGTTAAACAAAGAATATGCATAATACAGAGAAATGCAAGTCTGGGAACTGAGTCAGTGGGAGCGTGGACAGAATGAGATTTGTCTACAGCCTGGCAGCTTTTCTCTGAACTGCCTCAGCTCTGTTTAGGTGACAGGGAAATGATCCCTAAGCCATTCTGAAGCACCAGATCAGGGTCTTACAGAATGAAGAGCAAAACACAACCTCTGCATCTACAAACAAGCCTAGGTTTGGTAAGCTATAATCACTGTAGCCCTCAAGGGTCTCCTATGTTGTTTCAGTTTAATTAGGCTATTGAAAGAAAATAAACCTGTTGTTGACATTTTTGAATATGCAATGTTCTGTGTTTTTTGTGTGAAGCAAGTTCACATCGTTACTCTGTTTTCATATATTTTTTGTGTGTGCAGGTAAACTGTTTGAAATCATCCTTTGTTTTACAGAAATTAGTTGAGCCCAGTGAAATACTTCTCCTAAATACCATTCTAAGTATAAAGGCCTTGCTGAGGTGCAGCTGCATATTTTGAGAACTAATTTATTAAGAGCAGAACCAGTAATTTTTTTACTGGAGAATCCTACAGCTTTATCACATTGTTCTATGTTAAAGTAATGATGCATCAAGCTCCCCATTAGTTAGTGAGGAAGAAACCCTCAGGGCAGTTGAAATGAAACAACTTAATGTACAGAGTACCTGGCAAAAAATTACAAGGCTAGACAAGAAGAATGTGGCTACGCTGGAGGTCTGTAACCGCAGTCTCCAGGAGCCCAGAGCCCTGGCCATAGCACAGCAGTTCTTATGGACACTTCTTCCTTGTCAGGAAAAAAAAAGATTTGTAAATTTGTATCTGAAAACGTCTGCAAAAGACATCTTTGTCAATGTATTTCAGCATGGGAGATTGGAAAAGATCATGAAACTCTCAATTAACCTTTGATGTGCAAACCTGTTGTTTCATAATAAATAAATAACGAAGTTGTTTAATAAGAAGGTTTGTAGGGAATAAATAAATAAATACATTTCAAAATAGCAGGAGGTATTCTAGAAAGATTTCTGTACATTGAAACAGGTAGATTTAACAAAACTAGTGAAGAACCTGGATATCAAAGTTTGTTCAACGAACATTTTTGTTAAGATCTTTAATACGTCTTTCTGTTGGTTTATATTTGCTCCCCTAAGAAATGGAGGTAAGTTTCCACAAGCCAGATTTTGACTGTCAGGATTAAACTTATTTTTTTGTTGTTGAAAATAAATAGGTTGCTTTATGTGTGAATCAGAGAACAAGTTGCAGTGAAATTGTATCATTTCTGTTTCTCAGGTTTTATGCCTAAATCATCATTATAAAATGTGTCTGCTAATTATGAATTATAATAAACGGAATACTGCTGGAATTTACTTGCGAAATTTCAAATATGTCAGATTTTTAAAGAGCAAATTTGTGCTGCTGATTGATTATAGGAGTTATTTTTCTTGTGTCAGTGGGCAAGAGAGAGAAATGGGATTCTTCATTGTATGAAGAAACATAACACAAGAATACAGATATTTTCTACATTGAAATCATAGAGCAACACACAGAAAATAAATAAAAATAATGAAAGAAAAAAAAAGTAAATTTCAGTACCCTGATGCTTAACATCCTATACAGAGCTCAAGTGTTTTCCGTGGGGTTCCTAAATATTGTGATAGTTTGCATGAGGTGGCATTACTGGTAATTTATCTTTTCATTAACATACAGATACCTAGCAGGGTGTGTTTGTCTCCCCCATACCCTGCTGGGTATCTGTGTGTTATCCTTCATTGCAATTAAAGTTATATTTGTGGAGCTGGTATTTCTAGAACTGTATATGTTGTGTTTATATCTCTATACATAGATATATAGATGTAGCATAGAACAACTCTGCATGTACAACTAGCAGATACGTGCAAAAAGTCTGCAGGTTCAATTATTTTTGCTTGCCTTATTGCTTTAACTTCTGAAGACGGAGAAGCTGACTGACTATTGCAAGTTACTCAGGAGTGGTAGGTTGAAGTGGCAATTACTCTTACACCCTTGACTGGAATTCTCTCTCCTGCTCCTTTACAGCAACTGCCGTGTTTCTTTCATTGTTAATTCACAGCATGAAAATTCGCATCGAGAGATGTTCTACTGCAATTTTGGAAGTGCAACATTTCTGTGCTGATACATCAGTAATTTTAATGTTCCCTATTTATTGAATTATTATTATCAATGTTGCTTTCTTTCACTTCTGTCTGAGGCAACATTAGTGCCTCTATTAATTTACACATTAATATGCGTGCCTGAAATTATACTGTCAGATGTTGCCTAAAGTTATTTACTTCTTCAATCCTAGGGATTGAAGTTCAGGCAATTGTTCTGTCTTAGCAGCAAGCTACAAACTTTTGCCAATAGTAGTAGAACCTACCAGGGGTGATATTCTCCTACATGAGCTCTGGGGTTTGAATTAAAAATACCACTAAAATCAGAAGAAGCAACAATGTGTAGATGACAGTATGTTTCAATTCTGCAGCTCTCCCAATGAGACCCTTAATGCCAGTAATGGATTATATGGGGAAAAGTAGGGATCAGAAAGTCTCTAAAGTCAGGTGTTTGTATGGTTGCTGTTATTTCACCAGCATTTGTGGTTTAAACACCAGAACAGTAGCAGATGTCTTAGCATCTTGAAATTTTACAGCTTTGTTTATAATTTCACTCTGTTAAAGTTTTAATGCTTTGGAGCGCATCGTACAAGTGCACGTGGCATAACTATTGCTAGAATCACTTAAAGGGGGTTTGAGGAGTTCTATTCTTAGCAATTTCCTACAGGCAGCTTTTCAAATTCACTTTATTGACTCCAAACTATTTCAATTTCTACTTGTATAATTTTACAAGAAATATGACAAATGTAACTGTTTTCCCCATGTTTTATGTCCCTAATGAGGAGCAAAAGGTCAAGGACTTTGGGATGGAGGGGGAAGCCAATTACTCTTGCTACCGTGCTTTGGAATACTGCTTGCAAGTTGCACTCATTTTCTACCAGCAGGATTACAGGACAGTTAATTTCCTTAGAAAGTTTATGGGGCTCTGAGGATTGGAGTTTGTATTTTTTTTCAGTATTTGCTATTCTTGCTTGAAGGAGACTGAAAAATATTCCCTCTATATATATGCATGACATATATCATAAAAAACAAAAGCTTTTTAGAATATCTAGAACTTGAAGGTTAGATAATTTTTTAAGGTCCTTAGGTGCTCTAAGCTGCAGATAGATGTCTGACTCATTTTCAAAAGCATTTATATTCCTACCTCATCAGTAGAGTTGATATGCTTAGCCTATGAGGTATTTGTTAAAATCCTAATTGACTATCTGCTTCTTAGGCACATTAATTAAAAATCTGGTCCTAAATGTCATTAAGGGCTATGAAGAAAGGCATTCACCGGAAAATAAAGAAAAGGTCAGAAGGAAAAGCAGGTCAGTGTCATTAGCAAAACTCGATAAATTCTTCTCATGTTTGATTTTTGCACAGCTGACTTGAAGGCTGGATGCTGAGGGAATCACGGACTGGCTTGGGTTGGAAGGGAACTTTAAAGATCCTCTAGTCCGCTCCCCTGCCGTGGGCAGAGACACCTTTCACTAGACCAGGTTGCTCAAAGGCCTGTGATGTGAGAAAAAAGGTGGGTAAGAGCTTTCTTTCCCCATAAAATAAAGAATTGAATTTTCCCAGTGCGAGGAGCAAGGTCGGAGGGCAGGGACCTGCCTTTGGGAATAGCAGGCCTGGCTCCTGTTTAAGTAAGGCTTGTCAGCTCTCACTGTGACATCAGGCAGGGCTGTGCAGTGTGTGAAGGTCACTTGAGCTGTTTCAGTGTGTGTGACCAGGGATGTGGGGCCAGGTGATCGATGTTTGTGCCCCAACAGCCGCGTTGTTAAATATCCTGATGGCAGGAAGTCCTCAGACCCACGCCGTGGCGCTCCGCAGTGCCGGGGGGACACGGGGACAGGGACTGCCCAGCACACAGCTGCTCCGTGGGTCCCACACGTCCCACTGTGCCCAGCACCGGCCAGGCCTCAGCGGGGCTCTCGTCCCACAGGGAGGGTTCAGGACCCGCTGCTCCTCACCTGGTGTCCCATTCCGGTGGAAGTCGTGCTTCAGTGACCCGTGAAATGCATCCATGGGCTTCCGTAACATGCTGTAACCATGCCCTGATGGCCTCGGAGCCTGAGACTAACTCAGAGGGTTTTAAAGATCATTTAGGGTAAAAGGTAGTGGAGGATTTTAGCCAGCAGTGAGCATGCCTTTTACAGAAAATCGAGCCTTCAGCTGGGGTCTACTCCATGGGTCGTGGTGGAGGAGAAGAGAAAGATTCGAGACACTTCAATCTCTCCTCCCCAAATGGCCAAAGACTGCAGAGATCTGAGGTCTGCAGCCCTGTGACCTGTACAGCCTGAAAAGGGATATGCCTGATATGCCAGCTGGCCTTTAAAACACACAGTTCCATCAGACTGGAACAGAGCTGCTTAATGCACTGCTAATTCTTCTCTTCCATTGCTGAGTTCTCTCCTTCTATCACATGTCATCCAAAGTCCATGGCTTATCTGAAAACTGATACACTTAAATGTCAAAACCATCTGAGGATTTACACAGTCCCTCTGCCCTTTGGTTATTTTCTTCTTATTTTTTTTTTCCTCTCGCTTGGATCTCTCCGTGCCTAACTAAAGTATTACTCATAGTCCTAGGAACAGAAATTGGTGGTCCAGACTTTAATAAGCCTGTTGCTTTTATACTCCCAATTTGAATATGTGATTGATGCGAATCTGTTCTAAATCTTGTGTTCTGTACTCACCTAACCTTTCTCTAACTTTAACAGAATGAAAAATATTTTAAAGCATTTGAAAACAAACATTTAGAGAAATCACTTGGTGAATGTGGCTATTTAAGTACCACACCAACCAATCCAGGCAAATACGAGTGGTTTCTTTCTGAAATAGCCTGGTACTTTGGGTAGAAATTTTGTCTGCAGGGGAGACCATTACATGAGATGCATGCTGTGGCAGAATTAAACAAACTTTAAGCCATGATTCACTGGCAGAACAGAAAATTGTATCATAGGAGATCTAGAATTTATACATAAAGAAAGAGCTAAACTCTGTTTGATTAAAGACTGAGCAGGCACCCCTCTGCGATGTGACTAAGCTCAGTCACCAGTGAACTTAATTCCTGTGATTCAAAACCTTTGCTGATTCACTCTGGTGTAAATGAGCAGAAATTCCAGAGGAAATCAGGTTACATTTCAGTGTGATGGAGAGCACTAACCTCTGTGATGGCAACACAGTGAGGCAGGGTTTTGACTGCCACTTGACTCCAAACGCTGTTTTACTTGACCTTCAAATAGCGCAGCCCCTGCCTAGCAGTGTTTGCATTGCTGCTCCCGAGGTGCGTTATTTTAGTTTCTTATTTGATTGCGGAGACCAGGAGATAAATGAACCAATAAATGGTAACTGATTACTTGAGTGGAGTTTGACTAGCAGAGTCTAAGTAATGCAGTGGAGTGATAGGAATGTTTTGGTCGGGTGTTTTTGGTTTTATTGCCAGCGTGACAGATCAAAGTTTTCCTGTGAATGGGGGTGGGGAGAGAGATGGATGGATTTTGGTTCTTTGTTTGGTCTTGATTTAATTGAATGGCTTAGGAGGATGCATTGTTTATTAGGCACAGACCACCATCAAACAAAGAAAGACAAATTTCCTGGCAGTTGTTTCTGAACATTTTGGGTTTCTGGTTTTGAGTTTTTTGGGGTTTTCTTTAATATCTCTAAGAACATAATTCTGGTTTTGGTTTCTGCAGCCAAAGGTTTGGAGTAGAGTTGCAGTGGGTTTTGTGTATAGAGGATAAATTTCAACTTTTCTTTGCAAAACATGCTTAATGAGACCCTGAGTAGCAACGCTGTGAGAAGAGATTGATGCTATTCCCTTTTTAGCCACAATTACAGTCTCCAGACTACCCCACAGCAACAATTGCCTACTTCAGACCCACGCAAGAAAGCCTTAATTTGCCCTCACTTTCCCTCCCTGTCCATTGGCAGAGGAGTCTCCTCTATTAATACTGGTTTGTCGTCACCTGAGGATATCAAGGAATTTGTGGCTTTCTGGTATGGAAATATATATTTATATGTATGCATGTATATATATATAAACATGCACACCCATAAATATTGTATTTGCAAAAGGTCTCACAAATACAGTGTTCAATGATGACCATCATGTGTTGTGTTGGGCCTTTTCTTGCTCCGTGGTTTGCACAGCCTGTGGCACAGAGGTGTTCCCAGTAAGGAACTGGGGCCGGGGAAGGTCTATTTGCCCTCTGATTGGAGGGGCCAGCTACTTTTGTTCACTTTCTCAGCTGAAACAGCCTGGGAGAGCACGCTGAAGTGCCTGGCAAATTAGCTTATAAAATATGAAGGAGTTCAGTGTATTACTATCTTTCACAGCCTGCACTTGGCATTACACGTTGGGTGTCTCGTTCTGGTGACAGAGACAGTAAAAAGAGCAGACAATGGAGTACAACAGTCTCTAAATCTGTTGTGTGGCATAATGAAAATGGGAAATGGTACTGTATAAACCTGAGTTATTCTCAGTACAGTCTTTGGATTGAAATTCCTCCACAGGATGACCCAGTGTTCTCCTTTGTCTTAATTTGAACTGGCCACTGACTTGCAGTGTACGAGAATTCCCTGGGTAACAGCAGTAAGGGATGGATTCCCAGGACTCCTGGCACATGTTTCCAAAGGATTGGGTTTAATGGTGAGTGTCGTTGTTCTTTACCAAAATCCAGCCTTGTTTCATGAAAAGAAAAAGGGAAAAGGCTGCCCCTGGGAATGTTCATCTCTGCTGTCCTACTGAGAAACAATGCATCTTGCCAGAGTGATATGTCCAGGCAAGGAATCAAATTTTTATTATTTTCTAACCCCTCTCCTTGCAGATAAGAAGCTAACTAATTTTTCAATCAAATGAGAGTGGAGAATTAAGGAATGAGCAGGGGGACATTGGCTTGATCTAATGTCCTCTGGAGACCCTCTTTATTTGTATGTTTGGTTTTATGTTTTCTGACACTCTGTTCTCCCAGCTCTCTGCTAGTGCAGAAACAGCAGTACAGTTCAAATATTTTCTCATTTGAGTGTGTAAGCAGCACATGTACTACCTCCTCTAATTCTAAAGCTACTGCTTGCATTTGTGTCTGTTTGAAAATGAGTATGAAGCTTAGGAATCAGATAAGTCCCCAAATGGTTTCTCTTTATGTTCCTCCTATTAAATAGCTTTTCTCCATTTCTTAAATTAAGTGTTTCATATTGGGACGGTAGATCAAGCTGGCCTTGCTGCTATAATTGTCATCTTAAAAGAACAGGTTTTTTATGAGAGCTCATATTGCTAATAGCAAACTGAATATGCATGGGGAGCTGCCTAGTGTGCTTCATCAGCATTTTCACTTGCCTTTCCTAGAAGTGTTATGTCAAATTTCTCTTGCCTTTTGTGTTTTTGCCTTGTAAATATCTTAACAGCTCCGATGCTCTGAAAAACAAGTTTAGTGGGTTAGTTGGAGGGGAAGCAAAACCAGTTGAGTAGAAGAGATGGGCATGGAAATGGAGAAAACCAATTTGAGTGGACACAGTGGGTGGCAAAACCTCAACAGGTGCAGGATGTGCTACCCCAGGGAAGAGCTTTATGTTACAAGCTGTGCCATATAATGCACGTCTTTCTGCTCTGACAATCCCTGCCTTCAGCCTGATGCTTAATAAAGCACCTAGACCTTTATTCTACTCCCTGATGTGTCTTGCTGCCTAATCATACAGTATCCGTTTGATATTTGAGCATATTTTTCTGCAGGAACAGTTTTTAAAATAATTACTCAACACGAGCATGGAATTATTTTAGGGTAGTTTACACTGACAATTTCCTGAGTGAGTTATAGAGTCAGGATCCTTTTCTGACCCATTATTGTTAGGTATGACAAATGCTAAAAAACAAAGCCCAGATATCTGAGAAACTGGGCATCTGACATTTGTATTCCCTTTTTCTCAGTGCTGTGGTAGGTGTCACAAGGTCCAGAGAAGGCTGAGACCATTGTGTGTTCTGTGGCAGAAAAGGATGAAGGTTCTCTGCAGATGGAAGAACCCCAAGGCCCAGTGCTTCCATTTTTGGGGCAGAGGTGCTGAGGACTGTGCTCCTTCCTCAGACCTAGCTCTCACTTTGCCTGCTGCAGCTGTACTGTGTTCATTTCCTTCAGCCTCTATTTGCCAGAGTTGAAGCCAGATTTTAAACACGGCTGCTGGATTATAATGCCTCTGCTTTTCTTTCAGGTTTCTGGGTTTTTGTTGCTGATGGTTTTTTTTGAAGTCAGGCGAGAGTACAAGGAGAGTGATGGTGTCAACGCCAAGGTCTGTGCAAGTGAGGCAAACTGCAGTGCTGATTTCTCCTGAAATAGCCACTGGACACATGGAAATAGTATAAAAAACCAATTAGAACAAAGATTCCTCTTGCCCCTAAAAGCACCCCTAACTAATATGAATGTTTCAACTTTTTCTGCCCTCATCAAAATGACAAACACCAAAAGTGTTTCTCCTCCAGTTTTTGAGGGCTTTTTTGCTTTTGAAATAGACAAGTAGGATTTCCCAAGAAGCATATTTCTTGTGATTTTGTAAATGTAAGTTTTTAAGCATGTTTTGCCTTACTGCAGCATTCAGTAATGAAAATATTGATCTTATTAACTGTGCTAATTAGAGCTGAACAAAATACCTCCAGCAACAGCTAGTGAATATGCAATGAAATAACAATTCTGAAACTGCTTTGCCAGTGTTTACAGGAGATGAATATTGTCAGAGATAAGTCTGCTGTCTGGAACATTGAGAAGAGAGCCTGGTAAATATTTGCACACTCTAAATTTTAAATTCATATTCTGGTATTAAAAATTTCCCTTGTAAAATCAAATAATATATATTTTTTTTTTTCAACTAAGCTGCTTAATAAGAGAAAGAGAATTAAGCAGGTTTTGCTATGCGAGTTCAAATGAGAGTAATCCCCTGTTGTCATAGCCTGTGAGCGGTGTATTTACAAACTGTCTGGAGAAGAAGGGAAGCCTTGGGTGGTTTGGAAGTGCAAAGTGTTGATAATTGTGAAGAAATTACTTGCTCACTTCTGCCAATGGCTCTTTGTACAACACCGGTATTAAATGTTGAGGGTGCACGGGGTTTACGGGAAATAGGCTTTAATACATATTTAAAAAGCGGGTTTGGTACACAGGAGATGAGTCTGTAAAAGACTTTGTGAAAGGACTGAAGAAGATTCATTCTGTTAATAGTGCAAGAATCCACTGAACTTTGAAGTAATGCCATGTTTGCTTTTGAGTACCAGTGTCCCAATACATTTGTCTTGTAGCAGGTGACAGAAATGCCAATGCAGGGAGATTCTGGCCCCGTTGCTTTTTGACACGGCCAGCAATGTAAGAGCTGAGGTTTCACTCTGAGCTGTTAAATACTGTTCTACCCTCTTCTTTTACACCACAGCTCTTATTCTGGCACATGCTCCTGCAATAGAGCAAACAGTTGCCTCTGTTGTAATGAGCCTTTTCATTCTAAAGTGCTGCAGCCATTTTAAACAGCATACACAGTACTCGTATTAATAATTCATTAGAGTATCAATTACTTATTTTTAGTTCTAATTATTTAGTTAATGTTTCAAAGAGCTTTTCAAATGTAAGTATGTCCTAGGGGCTTTCATTGGTACTATGAATCACTGAAGTTTTTTTGTTTTGCCTATGTGGAAAAAAAAGAAGTCATTGAGTTTAGACACAATCCTAACATATGGGGGCAGAATGAAAGATGTAGCAAATTTATGATGCTGTGGTGGCCAAAAGCAGGCAGAGCTAAATCCAAAGTCTGGCATGTGCTCTTTAAAACGAGGCATTTTGCCATGTTTTTGTTGGAGAAGCACTGAATGTTGGGTAACAAGAATGAAACTTCTTAATTAATAACATCAACTCTTGCGAGTTGTTGGTTTTTTC
Organism: Eulacestoma nigropectus; assembly: GCA_013397775.1. NCBI lineage: Eukaryota > Metazoa > Chordata > Aves > Passeriformes > Eulacestoma > Eulacestoma nigropectus. The sequence continues at coordinate 1,074,084 of VZTE01004910.1, read as the reverse complement.
TGTTGGTTTTTTTTTTTTTTTTTCAGAATAAAGAATTAGCTAATCTCTTTCTTTTTTTTTTTTTTAAGTGTTTACTTCCTTGGCCCATGTTATACTGTGGATTTATGTTCCAGTATCTCAGTTCTTCATGTACTTTCCAACCCTGGTTCTGCAACTCAGAAATGGAATTCATTCATTATGGTTTCAGTTTTGGGCATCAATCCCACAAAGTCTCTGGCATATGAGGATGTTGATGGGATGACTCACATGCATAATATTAAGCTTGTGTTGAACTAATGGTAGGATCAGAGCTTTAGTCACTAGTAGAAATGTATATTTGATTTCCTCCTGGACTTAGCATAACATATAGGGAAAGATATATTCCCAGTTGGAGACATGGAGAGAGGGTGGTGATCAGGGAAGAGGGACAAGTCCCTGCCCCTCATGTGTTTGTTTGAACTGACAATTCTTCTTGAAAAATGAGAGGCTTGAACTTCAGGAATTTTTTTTTCTTAGTATTAGTGGTTATTCTAAAAAGGAAAGCACAAAAAAATGTCTGTAAGGTAGAATGGCTGGCTAAGATAGACCAAAAGCTTGTGTTCCCTAGGTAGTTGTCTCTCCCTTATGAGATTCCTCTGAATGTTTAGTGCTGATGCAAACAACAAAAGCCACTATGAGACTCAGCTGTAGCGAGCTTCTGCTTTTGGCATTGGAAATAAAAACAGTCCAAATAACTCTCAGTGCTGACCTCTGGATGCTCCAAATGCTATATACTTGGATTTTTCTGTTCATGCATGCTGTTTTCATTGTTATAATGCTCATAAGAGTGTATGTTTGTTATGTGTGTAAAGCCCTGACCTATATCTGAATATATATCTTAGTACCATGCCGGGCTTATATCAGGGTTTAGCTGCTCCATAGCGGCCCTGAATTTCTTCCCTGTTCCCATGCAATGGTCAGGTGTGGCCTTGTGTAAAACAGAGTGAAGTGCTGCAGTGTTCTTCTGCCGTTCTTCAGCAGAACTTCTTGTCTGCTTTATATCCTGTGTCCCCTGTGGTTGTCTTAGCTAGGTGCTGAGCCTGGATATTAACCAGCACAATGCAGAAACTTCCCAGACTCTGTATTGGCCCCCTCTGATTTTATTTTGCTCTAGACTCAGTAGAGTTTTCTTCCAGCATCTTTGCATTTGTGTATTTTTTATGATACTTCCCAAAGACTACATTGACCTTTCTTTAAAGAACAGGCACATCATTTGTCCTTGAGGGTTTGGGGCTTGAAAGAGCAAGCAGAGGTGGGTAGCAGAAAAAGCAGCATTTTCCAACCTTCCCTTGGAGAGAGCTTCAGAGAGCAGCTGAGGATTTCATTGGCTGGGAACTCCTGGCTCACTGCTGATGGTGAGGTTCAGCTTCCAGAGGCTTTTGCTTCCAGAGGCTTTTGCTTCTGTCAGCTCTAAAAGAGAGCTTCTGCTGGCTGTCTCCTGGTTAGGAACTGCTGCAGCTCTTTCCTCCAGCTGACAGCTGTGCAGAGGAAGCACACACTGCTCCACAGGCTGTGGAAGAGCCCAGCTCCAGCCTGCAGCCAGCACAGAGCAGGGTGGCTGCAGAATGGCCCAGAAATTCTGCTTAGAACTGTCCAGTGGTAGTGTCAGTGTGCCAAGGGCCATGATCCAGCACGAGCTGAAAGGACTTGGCACAGCAGAGGACTGAACTCAGATGGGACTCCCATGAGAGGGTGCTGCCATCCAGACCTGGAGCTACAGGGAATGTCTGGTGCCTCTCCCTGACTGAGCAACACAGGTTGCAATGAGATTCCTGTTTGATGTAAGATTTTCCGCCCTGAAGGTGATCAAACACTGGAACATGTAGCCAGAGGGTGGAGATAGTCAAGGCTTGGCTGGAGAAAGCCAAGCCTAAACTGGCCTGGGCAGCAGTGCTTTGGATGGTGGGTTGGACTACAAAGGTCCTTCCGAACCAAAGTTATTCTGTTGCACACGATGGGCAAGAGGCACAGAGCCTGTGAATATCGGCTTTGGGATTGGCTCAAACGAAAACCTAAAGAACGATGCCTACGTGGGACAACAAGGAGCTTCAATTACTGATTTCATTAACTCAGAGTTGTGCTTTATCCTTTCTTCTCACACCACTTAAAGGGGCTTTTGAATTTCTCAGTTTAACACAGAAAATAAAGGTGACCCTCTAATCACTTTTCGTGAAATGACCCTGTCAGGTTTGAAGTGATATTGATTTGAAGTTGTAGAGGGAGGGAGAACATTGCAATCCATCTGATGTGGCAGCCTCAGTAGACTCAGAGGGATATGATTATAATTATCATTGCCATTAAACACTAATTAGTACTGTTAATTAGTTAAACACTAGACTAAGCCTGTCTTGTTCTGCTGTTGTGTTGTTTATTTATTTATTTATTTATTTAGGGGAACAAGTAAATTAATCAGGAAAATTTGATTTGATCCCTCTCACAAGAAGCGTGGCTCTTGATCCTGTTTCTGCTTGTCTCTCTGTATTTTATGAAACCCTCGAAGTTGTCTCGCAGCATAGCTGCAGAAGATCAGTAGTCCAGCTATGCACAGCTATCCTCCCGAGGAAGATCCTCACTCTGCTACTCCAGCTCTGCTCTGTAACATAACAGTGGCTCTGTTCCCGTGCAAGCCAGTGGAGAGCTTGCCTTTGGCTTCAGTGGCAGCAGAAACAAGCCCCAAATGTCACGAACGTACTCGCCTGTCCCACAAACAGGGGAAGCGACAGGTCTAGAATAAGATTGAATTCTCTGATTGCTCTGCAGTGATTATTATGGGGATTTTTTCAGCGTGCCATGTCAAGAAGCACTCTCAGCAACACAGTCCTCCTGGCTCTTGAAGGGTGAGTTTATAGAAATATTTAATTTCCCCTTATGGAGATTCGTGCTTCGAAACAGTAGTTGGCAAGAGAGTGTAGTGTGTGACTCATGTGCCCTGCTCTGCCAGAATTAGGGAAAACTGAAGTGAGTAACGTGGCTCTGTAGCTGTGAGAAAGAAATAGGAGCTGATTCTCTCGCTTTCAGTACTACAGTTTGGAGTCCAGAGTTTTCAGAATCTCTGGCAAAATTCAGAGATTCTTGAGTTGGCGTGGGAACCACTCCAGGTAATATCAGATTGGCATGAGGATGAAAACATGGAAAACTTTTCCTGTGGAAACATGCATGCTAGACCCAAGACGGGGTTACCTGAGGGAGGGAGGCCTTACTGACATGCATGAAGTCCGTGCTTGAAAGAGTTGTTCAGAACAGGCAGGGGAAGGTCTGCAATGCCTCTGCAAAATAAAGTCCTGTAGCTTTGGCAGTGGCTGCCCTTACTCAGTGACTGTCCTTTTCTTCTGAAAAGAGAGGGTCTTTGCTGGGTGGAGGGTTTACTGCCTGCTGCCTCTCTGAACCAGGGGTGTCTCCTGCTTTTTGCAGGTATTTTGTCTCAAATACAGGCCACTGCCCTGCAAACACTACTGAGCAGAACTGGAAAAGGCAATGATCACGTCTGAGATACAGCAGCAGCTGGGTGGCTGTAGAAGAGGAAAAAAAAACGCACTAATAAGAGAAAAATTGTGTGTCTGTGTGTAAAGTGTCGAATATGGTTTGGTATATAATTTCCAAAGTTTCTCTTTTAAAATTTATTTTGAAGTTCCTTTTCCGTTTTTAATTACTTACATTTGTTATTGAACTTTATTTTTTTCTCATTTGTTCTCAAAGTAAGCACTTTTTATCCACTCAAAGTTTTCTCTGTCTTTTTCCAGGTCACTTGATCCTGAAAAATGCACAGAATCCATCTTCATCCTGTTTTTAATTAAATTTTCCATTTTTCATGTAAGTTTGTTTTTGGCTTTACTTTTTTTTTTTTTTTAATTTTTATGTGTTTTACTGAGTTTCCAGACATGTAGGCACAACTTTTGAGTATACCAACTTTTTATTTCACTTACAAAAATAGAAGTTAGGTCTTTTTTTGCCACTTTGCAATCAGATCTAATAACACAAGTATCTAGCAATATATAATAAAGGTTTTGTAAAGCACGGAGTAATTAATTAACAGAACAGGTACATGATGAATCATTTAGCTGTACCTGGACAACTCTATACAGTAATAAGCTCTGAGCATCTTGTTTTTCAGTGGGGTGAAGAGACCCCATGAGATCTATTAAAATTTTATGTATCTCTTTTCTGGAATGCAGGTGGGATCTGATCCAAACGCCGGAGAGCTGAAATCTTGAGTAGCAGCTTCCACTCCTGGTCCTGGACTGGACCGAAGCTTTTCTGAGAGACACCTCCCTTTTCTGAAGAAGAAATCTCTGAACACCATGCTCACTGTTTTTACTGGAACGACAAAACATGCTTTGCTTGAGTTTAGCAATCGGCATAAAAGCACACGCGACAACAGTTTCACGGCACAGTAAGAAGAAATTAAATATAAAATACGCAGGTTTGCCCTTCTGAGAAAGCTTGACCTGCCTGCGACAGATCCTGTTCAGGGTGGGCTGTACACCACCCGTACCCTTCTTAGGGGTGCGGTGTAGGAGGCGAAACACAATGGGATGTGCGAGTACCTTTTGGGCTGGAACGCTGACGGAGGATGTGATGAGATGAAGGTGGAGTGTTCGCTCTGTATTGAATGGCCCTGCTTTGATTGCTTTGTGTCGCTGTCATTCTCAGATTCATACACTCCCCCCCATTGGGGGGTGAATGGTGTTAATGTATTTTACAGCGTGATTGGTTTAACAGCATGTCCTGCAACGCAATCTGGCTTGCAACAGCAGAAACTGAAACTGGAGAAGCACATTTCATTTCCGGCAGACAAAAGTGGTGATTTCCAAGACTTCCTGAGTTCCTGTGCCTTGATTCTGTAACACTTTGTTGATTTGACTCTGAGTTATGATTTGCAATAGCGAAATAGGTAAGTCTTGTTATGGCAAAATCATTAAGGGATAATTTTCGTTCCCGCTGAAGCCTTTGACAAATGCCCTCTTGATGCTAGTGGGAACATTAGCGAGGTGTAGACCTCTAATTTGAAGCATTTAAATTCTGAGCAAAGGCCCATCTGAGTATTCCTTGAAGTAAAGTACTTTGAACAGCGAGCGCTCAGTTGCCGTTCTGCCCCCGTTGCGGTCAGCTGGGGTGTGGGAGGGCATTACCTGTCCCCAGGAGGCAGGGCCAGGCTCCAGCACCTTTCCCTCTGCATCCCAGGCAGCCAGAGGGTGTCGGTGCAGTCAGCTGAGGGCTCTGTGCTGCCTCCTGCTCACAGCTGGAAGTGAACTCTCAGGATGTAATAACCTGTGGATTTTTTTTTTTTTTCTGAGGGAAGAACAGGGACCTTTCCAAGAGAGGAGGCTTCTGCAAATGCTGGCCGCTGGAGTCAGAAATCTGGCTACCTGCTTGGGCTTGCATCGTGTGTCTGGTAATGGGATGAAGAATGTTTTACGTTTGTCCTCGAGGGTTATGACACGTACTGAAATTCTGGTGTTAGCTGCAAACACTGTCTTCATACTTCAAATAGAGTTTTTGTTGTTATTTTAATTTATTTGCATTTAATTCTTTCCTGTCTCTTTTCCAGCCTTCTCCCTTGAAATGAATAGGTGATCGTGATGAGTTTCTAAATTTTTAAATAGTCCTTTTAGGCTAGATAAGTGTGTTTTTCAATTATTAAAAACATGTCATTTTTTCTTGACTTCTAGAACAAGAATTGCACAGGAGGTGTTGCCCAGGCAGTATATATATATATATATATATATATATATGTACAGTGAAACATGAGGCCAGGCACACTCAGTTTTCAGTACCCTCCCTAGTCCCGACTGGGCTGTGTCAGTCCGTAGCTGGAGCTGAACAGCTCTGCCTGTATTGATGGTAAAGGGGCTGATCACTGCTGTGAGCTTAAACTTCCCTTTGAAATGCTGCAGATCGAGATAGGAGTACTCAAGGGGAGATGGCTGTGACTGAGGCAGAGTTGTGCATGATCCCCCGCTATGCAGCATCCTGTTATTTATTCCAGCTGAAATTTTTGAATTTAAATTTATGGGTGGTTTTTTTTTTTCCACTTGCAGGGCAGACATTCTGTTTCCTGAACATATCTTCTTCCTACCAAACATACAGTTCGTTTTACTTCAGTGGCTGAACTTGTACTCAGGTAGCTTTTGATGGATGTGCTGTTTGTAGTTCTCCTATGGTGTGCAGCATCTCCAGAAGTTTGACTGTCTCCTGTTTCCTTGTGTTCATTACAGGGAGATGCATACAGAGCTTCTGTTTGGCAAGAGAACTACAGGGAGGGAGCAGCCAACTCGTTTCCTCTTCAGGACGTGCTGAAACAGAAGAAGTACCTGTTGGGCTGCCCCTCTTCCTTGTCCCGTTCAAAGTGGATGACAGTCGAGGCAATGCACATGCCAAACAACCTGCTAAGTCCCTTACATATCACAGTGCAGATTTCCCCTTATTTTAGGGTTCGTGTCACGTGTTGTGAGCTGGATGGTGATTTTTATTAAGTGCTCAGACATATATTGGTGACCTCCTCTGGCTTTCTCTGACAGCTCTGTGACCATAAGCTTCACTGGTCCCCTTACTCAGACACATGCCCTTACCTGTCGTTGGGGCACAGCTTACCAGTATTGCAAATTTAGACTTATTAAAGTTCATGTTGCCACAGAAACACTTCTATTTTCAAAATTATTTATAATTCCTTTGGGGCAGCTGACTTCTCTGTATTTTTCATCATGTCTCTTATTTCATTTTTAAATGAATTTCATGGCTAGGTGCAGTACCCTACTGCGCGCAATTATTGCACCAATATAAAATCCAAGCATCACAAAATCGTTTCCAAAATCTAGGCAGTTGTTGGAACCATGGCAGGCAAATCAACAGAAAAGTCCTCTTTTTTTGGCCTTAAACTGAGTCATTTACCTGACATTTAAAATATTGTCTTTAATATTTCTTTCTACCTCATTAGAGAGTTAAATAATCCATGAGATAGTATGTATTAAAAATCTATTCAAAATATTACAATATTGCTTTTCAAAAAGCCTCACAAATCTACCTTGTACACTGATCCTATACCTCATATGCTGGTTAACAGCCAAATGGAACTCTGTCTTACAGTCTAATTAAAGGGAAAAATCAGGACAACCAGAGTTGTCTTTTGTAAATTAAAAGTCCTCTTTTATGTGCTGTGGAGGTGTCAGCACTGTTATAAGGACTAAGCAGACATTTTACAACGTCCTGGTACCAGGGAGGAAGTGCTACTGTGTGTAGTTTAAAGATGATTAAGTTTCTTTAGTACACTGGGGTTAGATTTTTAAGGATGCCTTCAGTGCTTACCTGCTGTTACGAGGGGAAGTGCTTTATTGTCTCGTAAGAAGGAACTGGGCTTTTTGAAGAATTAAATGCTTGTGTGTAATGACAAGCTTCCACTTCTGAAAGCCAAAAGAACAAGAAAATTGTTGTAAATATAGTGGGCTTCACGTGTTCATGTCCACTCATAAATCCCGGCCAGAGTATGTATCTATAAATCCAAACTCACCTGCTGATCGTATGTGGCATTTCACATCAGTTTCCTCTGTAAAATCTATATTTCTATCCCTCATCTCCCCTCCTCCAGCAAACACCCAGACAGCTCTTCTTTGCTTTCCTTAACAAATATAATTAGCAGAAAACCTGGGCCAGTGGTGTGTGCATTTTCACAATAAAATTCGATTATCCCTTTCGTGCATAGACATTTCATTTAGCATCTCATGATTTACAGACCAGGCTCATGCTTAAATTGGGCAGTAGGAAAGGTGGGGACCAACTTGTTTTCGTATTTCATTTTTTAATGCCTGCATTGTTGTCACTCAGAACTTGGTTATAATCATAATGTTGCTTGTTGCTTCCACTTCCCCCCCTGTATTCTACCTGATTTTATGTGCATTCCCATCTTGAGTGTGAAATTCCTTTTTTCTTGTCAATGCTTTATATGCCTAGCTAGAAAAACAAAGAAAAAAAAAACCAAACAACAAGACAAATATGCATACATTCATTTTGTCTTAATGATAGAAAAAATTATGACAAAAGTTATGTTTTGTGTGGTCCCTACTGTGCTTGTAAACCAGTGAGCACCGCCCTTTGTGAACAACATTTTGCAGTTATATCACAGATTTAACTGAAGCTTCTAGTATTTATGAGTAGATCTTTAGATGAGGCGTTCTGAAGATGTTAAGCTCTAAAGAGTAATTTTAAAAATTTCATTTAGTATGTGAACTTCTTGCAGAAATATATCTTCTGATTGACTGTCTAAACCGAAATGAAAAGTTCTGTCTGCCTAGTGGGAGAGCAATTGGTGTTTAACAGACTAACAACTGTTTCAAAAGAATTCAACACCCAAACGTAATGGGCACTTTTGAAACGAAATTTTCCACGTGGTGTTTAGGGATTTAACCATGCAGTGCACATTAGTGTTAATGGGAAATTGTCCGGACAAATCTCTGCACATTACGCTGCAAATGCACTCCTTAGTGTTTAAAGCTGGCCTGTTAACACCCATTGTGGAACTGCACTCAGGAAAGGAGAGGAAGGGATACGGTACCTGAACATCCATCACGCAGCAGTACAGTCCCCCATTCAGTCCCACTCCTCCCCACTCCCCCAGTTTTGGGGGGGTTTATTTTATTTTACATTCTTTGGGATTTTTTTTTTTAATTTTTTTTTTTACCGAAATCCTACAGGCAGAGTGTATGGGGACATTCTTCCCTATGGAAAGGTGTTTTCCCAGATTGAAAAATACCTGTTTTTCCGGGAGGCCCACTTGAAGTTGGCATGGAACCTGTGGAGGGGTTATAAATACAGCAGTAGAGTTTTCTGCTTTTCTTTTCCTCTTTCATTTCATTTCTTTTCTTTTTAACTAGCCTTCTTGTCAATGCCAGCCACTCTTATGCTGATTCTGGACCTGATTCAGCTCCAGCAGAACTTAGTGAGGGTAATGTAGTGGAGAAAGCCTCACATAAATCTGACAATAGCATTTTTTAATTATACAACGCTGGTTTGGTAAAATTGGACGTGTGTTGAGAACACCTAATTTCAGATAAAACTTTTGCTGCCCGCTGCTCAATTTTTCAGTCATTAATCTTCACAGATAGCACATCTAGGTTCAAGCTGTGGTTTCTCCACATTTATTTATACATAATGGAAGAATTCCAATAAGAAATTTTGGAAGTTGGTCATCTCGACACAGTTGTTGTCATCCTGGCAATAAAGGCAGTGAATCTGGAATGTGGGCAGAAGGCTGAGGGCAGGAAGCTGAAGCTGCTCTGTCACATCTGTGATGTCCCAGACACCGAGCTCTGTGGAGAAAAGGACTTTGGAACATCTGTGAGAAACAGGGAATGTCTTTGTTTTGTTCCAGGTTACTGCCAACATTTTTGAAATACCAAATTTACTCATTGTAGGAAAACTCCTTACAATGAGAATTGGGGAGCCAAGAACTGGGTAGGGAAAATGAAGAACAAGGGTGTGAGATATGACAGAGTTTTTTTCAGAAAGGCATTGTCACCGAAGAGTTGCATTTCCATCTGGGATTTGTCATTTTGTGCTTTACCTTGTTTTGATGTTCTGGATCTTGCCTCTTTAGGAAAAATTGAAATGAGGTAGAGTGGGGTATTTTTGCTGTGGGGTGACTCAGCAGAAAAGCATAACTGCGGCTATTCCTTCTTTTTTGGTCATTGGAACGAATGAAATACACAACTACAACCCACATCCAGTCGGGTAATATCTCTCCCTTGGAGAGTTATGGACCTTGGAATACAATGTCTGATGGCTCCTATCGCTTTTCTGAGAACTGGTGCAAGGAAATTGAGCTCGGAATAAACCCCTGTTCTTTGGGGAGTTGACACAGGCTTTTGTATCTTCAATGATAATACAGTTGCGTGATAAAAATTCCTTTATATTTTTCCAGTTCACAATGTGCATTTTATTTTTCCTGGTGCAGAATGTGCGCTGTGGAGTAAATACTGCCTTGTAGTTTTGCACAACTGAAATCTCTCAAAATCGGCAGACAGATTAATAACACATGCTCAAGGTGCCCATTAGTTATGTCTACAATTAGTGGAAAAGTGCCACAGCTCGTTCTAAGGAGTTATTAGGGGCATTTCTGTAGGAATGCAATCAATTCTTTGCTCCCTATAGTTAGCCAAAGCCAGCAGAGCTAACTTAAAAAGTCCTTTTAAGGATCATTTAGAGACAAGTAAAACTAGATTTGAAAGACTTACCACAAAAACGCTGTTGATCCACTAATGTGATTGAGGCTCTGGCACAGGGTATTTAACTTTTCCTCTTCACAATACTTTTTCAGAGGAGTATGAAAGTGGTGTATATGAGTTTCCCTTAAGTTGTTGAAGCGGCTTATGCCAATTTTTTTTCTTTCCTCCTCTCTCCTCTGTGATGTATGCAGTGACAAACGATTCCTGATGAACATTTATTTAATGCTGTTCTCCGTATCTGTTCATATTACTCACTAGAGCATCACTCCCCCCGAACTACGAATACTCTCTGCCTTCACTTCCTTTCAGGTTCTGCAATTCCCTTGCTTTGTCCCTTGCTGGTCTCCTCCTGTTCCAGCTCTGACACACAGCTCTGCCCTCTTAGCCAGGGCTCTGCTGGCCTGCAGCCCAGCCAGCCTGAGTTCAGTGCAGGCACCTGTTGGGATATCTTTCCAGAGAGCTCCTTGCAGCCCCATCGCTGACAGCCATGGCTCAGTGCCACAGGTCATGAGGTCTCTTTGCTTTGCTTGTCACCCCTCAGCTTAGCTCTGCTCCTCTCACCTGTCAGGCCTCATTGTAGCATCCTTGTGGCCACTGACCCCGCTTCGACACTGGATTGCTTTTCTAATGCCTTCTCCTAATCCTGCCTCACCTATCTTCCTGCTGTCTTCTGCAAGGACTTTCTTATGTTTTCCTGCCTAAATTGGGATCCCTCAGTCTGCTTCTCTGGAGTGCTGCTGTCTCCAAGGACCTTTGGCTGAGGGGTTGGCTCCTGACTGGGATCTCATGTGTGACTGCAGTGAGAGTCAGGGGGTGCTGAGCTACCGAAAGGGGAGGGTGGGATGCAGGACCCTGGAGGCTTTTATTCCTTCAGTAGGGCAGCTGTGTGATGCCCTATTGCCAAGGAAGGATTCCTTTGTTAGAAAAGTGTCTCAGGAAATGATAGGTGAGAGCCTTGGCACTTGCTGGGCTCTTGCTTTGTTCTCAAGAACTGCACATCCCACCGTTGTGCCACTGTCACCAGCACCGCAGTGAGCCGCAGACAGCAGAAGGCCTGAACACCTGAAGCTGGAGGCAGGGTGACAACAGCACAGCTCAGGCAGTTCTAGGTGCCCAGAATATGTTTAAAGCTGCTAAGGTGGTAAAAACACTAAAGTAATGAGGCAGTCACAACCACTCTGATCTCTGATTAAGAGAGCCCAAACCTCTAAGCAGGGAGGCTTGTTGAAGTAAGATAAGCATGGTAGTTAGTCACTGCTTATTCCACATGATCTTGATATATCAGCTCTTTGTCTTAGCCACATGCAGCTTGTGGGAGAAGTACTTTTCCATCTGTGCTCTGTTACTGTCAATTTTAAACGTGATTTTGCATCCTCTTGAACTGTTACGACAGTTTCAGCCTCGTCCTGTCCTAAAGGTCCCATAGATTTTGGATTTTAGCTGCTTTGTTTGATCCTTCTGTTGAACGCTCGGAATTCTGCCAGTACAGCAGGGAGTGGGGGTACTCAGAGCAGTGGAATGCTCTGCGCTTACCCCAGCGCAGGCGAATGGGTCTGTGGTGTGTCTGTCTGTACCGCCGCTGCCCCAGCAGAGTGGCAGTGCTCTGATTAAACAGATGGATAATTGAAATAACTGCTCAGGGAAATTCCTACCCCTGCCCCATGCAGGCATTCGGTTTCTTTGTTTAAATAATACATATTTCACATTTCAGTGGTGGAAAACAGACCTCTGAAAGCGCTGTATTTTGTCCAAATTTGTGTTCTTATCTGCTGGTAGGTTCCAACTGTCCATGCAATAGCACAACTTCTTATTACCTTACAGCTCTGAATTATGGGGTTTTTTTCACTAGTAATTTGACAGCCCATTGGAATACTATTTGAAAATATCCAGACATTTTTAATAAAATATTTTTGGTCATAAATGCTATGGGGAAATTTGGCACAATATATCTTACTTTCAGAAGACAAATTTGCATTTTTACAGGAGCAGCTAGAATGACAGAATAATTTAGGTGCAGCAGAAATTTGGGTGAAATCCAATTGCTACAGTGAAGGTACTATTAGTAATGTGCTTAAATCAATACCATTTATCTTTAACTTTCTAAGCACAACTAATTTACAGACCCTGGGAAGAAACAGTAGTAATTGGCAGCCGTGTGAATTCTGTCATTTTCTCTTTTTGTCTGTCATTTTTTGAGCTCCACTAAGAATACTGCACGTTAATTTCTTGTTTACTGAGAGACTAACGCGTCTCTCTGTATTGTTAGCTTTTAAATTTGTCACATAACACTTCTTTATCTCCCCCTCTTCCACAAACCCTGCAGTATAACATCCCGGGTGTTCTCTTTCACTGTGTTTCACCCTTAGAATTCCTTTTTCTGCTGAAGTTGTCACTCAGCCTGCTCAGCACTTTAGCAGAACCATACCATGGGAGGAACGGTTCCCTAACCGTGGGTCAGGTGATGTTTTGGTGTTGTACAGCCTTACTCCTTTAGGAGTCACGCTGAAGGGTAACGCTGTCTCTTAAGCTTTTGACCTCCACAGATCAAAGTTGGTTTAATTTTGGTTTATTTTCCAGGCCCTTCTAAAAGGCCTGGTTCAGTTGGCACTGTCCTTAAACACACCAGGGCTCCAGATAACATACTGGGCACTTGGTGTGCACAGCCCCTCAGTCCCGGTGTGTCGTCCCCATTGTCTCGTCCCACCGTGCTGCTGTTTAACACTTGCACTGCTTTAGAGTTCAGTGGGAAACAGCAGTTGAAGAAGGTGAGCTGATCCAGTTTCAGAGAGAAAAGCTGGTCTGTTCTGACAGCAGAGATGTGTTTTCTGCAATCACTATTCGCAGACCTCTTTTGTGGAGGAAATAGGAATTGATTTGGAAGAATCCCTGGCATTGTAATGCCATCAAAGCGAAATTGCTTATTATCAATTTGCCATTCATTCTGAAAGCCTTTAAGCCAATTAGAATTATTTTACTTCAGCACAATCATTGCTTCCACATTATGGACATGTAATCTTGTTTCAGTAACTCATCAGTGGTTCTCTTAATTTTCATATGTAGTTTTATATAAACAGTCTTTTTCTCAAAGTGATTTAATACTCATGAAAAGTATTGGAAGTTACAAACATTGATTACATCTGCAGAATAAACAAACATAAAAGTTTACTTGAAATACCCTATCCATGTCCTTCAAATTTCATGAAAAGGACCATGTTTGAGATGAAATGTTGTCTTTCCATCCACTCAAGACTCCTGATGTTGCCAATTGTAGTGAGTGTCCACCAAACAGAACAGCTCCCCTCTAGGAAGTGAATGAAATGAAACCAGTAAGTCAATGCACACGAGTTATTGAGCTGTGATGTGATGTGATGTAACAGCCTTCTCATCATCTTTCGTTGTGTGCAGCTCAAAAATGCTTTTCCTTTTCTTTATTAATGCTGTATTTCTCTGACCTTAGCTTAATGAACAATATTATTTCCTCCTTTTTTTCCCCCCTCTTTTCTTGCCGTGCTAAAGATGGATGTATAAGGCTCATTGCATTGGAAATGAGGTATGAAAGCTTCCACCTTTTTCATTCAGTCCAGAATTGACTTAAGTAAAAATATTTTCATTTTTAGATGGGAGGGTTGGTATTCTCAGCTTTGTATTTGGTTCTTGTGGACCCCATCCAATTTGCAACACTTGAGGAAAGCTGTAATGGGAGATTGAGACTCATGATGGAATTGCTTCTTGGGGATAAATTCAGAACAATATTGTCTCTTAACTCTGTGCTAGTGGGTATTCATTTACGATTTTGTAATTTGGTTTGTGAGCTGATGATGGAGAGAAGCTCCCCTCTCACTTCCGTGATCGTAGTTAAGACTTGCAAGCAGATGATGTGATTGGATACCTTTTGTTGTGGTTACTGCTGGTTTTGTCATTGTTGTTCATTCTCTGAGTGAACAAAGCAGTCTAGCCTTGATCTCAGATGCAGTTGATATATTTAGTGCAGGCAGAGAACGCTCCAGTAATGTCCAGAGGCCAAATAAACCTGTAGGTAGTAAACCCTGCCTCTCTTTCCAAGATTTGAAGTAGACCTTTACAGCTCCAGGTGCTGTCTTTTGCTCAGTCTCCGGCAGCTGCCCATGGATGCTCTCCAGAACAGTGTATCTTTAGTTAAAAAGCCTAGATCCCATGAAAGGGGTGTCTAATACACCAGAAACCAGCCCAACAGGTCTCTGTTTCAGAAACCTGCAGACTGGCTTTGAACAAGTTACACCTTTGGACAGGGAGAACATTTTAGAGTCATGTGTTACATCCTCAATAGATCAAAAATCCTACAAGTTTTCAGATTTCTGTGCAATGGCTGCATTTATAAAATACTTTTAACTGTGGCTGATTAAATCATCTGTCTTAATTAAAAGTAGATTTTAAATATATGAATGTGTGATTGTAACAAAATTGCTGCTTTTCAAAATTTTAATTAAAAATACTTCTGAAAAAATCCAAACCCATGAAGAAGTGAGGTGATGTCTGTGTGCCATCCCCTCCTTTTTCACTTTCTTCACAGCAATGACTGTGGATACTTATTTGGAAGAATACAGAGCTGAATGGTGAACCCAGCTAATTCAGGAGCCTCCTCATCTCTCAGCCCCTGTTCTCTTCTTCTCTTTCCCTCTTCCTCTTCCATCTTTTGCTGTTCTCAATGTCTTTCTTTTTCAGGGTTAATTTGCACTCTCAGAACCTAATGGAATAAGCTGCTGGCTGCAACAGCTTGTGTTAAGCAGCAAAGATGGTGTGGGAACAATTAATGAGAACTAGCTTGGAAGTAGCTTTCCCAGTTTTGTGATGGCTGTCATTGGGGCAGTTGATTGGAGGCTCCTTCCAGTTTTCTGCAGTCTGTTCTACAGCCACTCAGCAAGTGAAATTGAGATGGCATCACTTCTAATGCACAAAAACCTGAGAAAACATTGCTTTCCATTCACAATATTCCAAAATTCTAGCATGGGAGTTCATTGTCTCCCTCCCTTCTTCTCTCTGCTGCCATTCAAATTTTGTTGTTTTATGCTGTTCTGCACCAAAAAGTAAAATCACACTAATCTAATCTGATCTACTCTAAAAGAGGTGAAAAGGGATTAGGGATGGAGATTTATTCTCAGTCTCTATTAAATTTCCTACGCTGTTTACTCGAATTTCCCTCTCTCCCTTTGTTTTTTAACAAGTTTTTCTTCCTCTTTCCCCGCTCTGGGTGAGGGCAAGGCAGAGGAGGGACTTGCTGCGCACGAGCTGCTGGTGGAACCCTGTGGAGCGGGTTGCTGCCAGGGGCAGGAAATGGAACACATGCCTTCCACCCAGGCACATTTCTGCCTCTAATCAGAGCTGCAGTCATGCAGGGAGAAGTGGCACTGACAAAACGTCAAGAAATCAATCCTCACATGCACATGGGTTCCAACTGGAGCTATGGATGGATTTCTGACAGAGAGGAAATGGCCGCGGCCAAAACTGTGCTGCACATCGTGATTACAGCTGTAAGGAACACCTCATTTAACCCAAATAGTGGCGAGCCTTTAGACTGTGAGTGACTGATCCAAGCTTCCTAATGGAAAGTTAAAGTGAACTTAATTAGCAGCCCCAGCTTGTTGTGTTCCTTGCCGTGCTGTACCACTGCCCCCAGGAATACCTGCCTGCAAAGCTCTGCCTCAAAGGCTGCTAAGTTTTAAATAAATCAACTGGACTCATTTATAAGCTTTCACATTATTACTTTATAACTAAATATACATACAGACGTATTTTGGCCGAGGCTGAAGTAACAGTTTCTCCCTTTCTGTAACTCTAACTTGCATCCTGGGGCTTAGCAATAGAGAGCACTGTTGGTACGTTCTAGTGCAAAGGGGAAAGCAGAGATGCCCTCGGAGCTGCCTTTGGCATGCAGTGCCTGCAGCTCTGGTGCTTCCCTGGTGCAGCACTGGAGACTTTTTCCTTTGCACAGAACATAAAGAACCCTATTTCCTGGATTCCACGGTTTATGTATTTTACATAGAAGATGAAAGCCCTGGAATTTGTCCTAGTTTGGCTCCCTGAAATGAACAGGACTGGGAATTTGTTTGCATCCTTTCAGGGCCATAAAAATTCTGGGATAAGAATTTTGTAGCAAAAGCACCACAGTGTCATAGCTCTGTGGGCCCTCGATGTAAGGTACAATAAAGGGCACAAAACCAGTTAAAAAACAATTAAGGAGTTACTTCATGTAGAACTGTCATTATCATTAGCTTTGATAATGATTTAGCATTTAAATGCTATTAGAAAAATACTAATATTTCCATCACATAAAAAGTTACAAGAGAGTTTTCTGAGGCAGAAAATATGTTCTGAAAATATAACTTTGAAGTTTAGGAGTAAATAATGATAAGAGATGTGACGAGTTATGAAGTTTCTCCCATATAGAGATGGAAGAGAATGAGTAATTCTGGTAAACATGAATTATATGAACTAGATTATTTATCTATCTGTTTATGTGGGAGTGTGAGGGAATATTACTGAGAATGCTTCTGGTTTTCTTTAATGTATTTAAAACAGTGATATGTAAAATGAAGCATGTCCTCTTAATTAACTTGTGAGCCTCACTGCTGCAAGATATTGACCAAGGCAGAACATTGTAATAGTTTGCAGAAGGCCAAATCATATTTTTCGGTGAACAGAGATGTGATACGTGAGACCAAGGGCTGGAGATCTGCCTGTGACAAAGCACGTGCTGATTATGATTGAATTTGTTGTTTGACAGACTATTTTCCAGTTGTTACCTGTATCACCCTGGTTAAACTGTGCTGCTGCTGTCAGGGTGAGGAGCAGCACATCACTGGGTCCTAAGGAAGTTCCATAAATAGCTTCTTCTCCCGAGGTATGTAATGTGTGTGTGTGTGGCAGGTGAAAACAGCTACTTGTCCTGAGATTTCAGAATGTTTTTGGAGGTTTCTAACATTGTCAAATATAACTTCTGGAATTTTCTTTCAGAAAGAAAGCTTTTTCTCCTACTAATTTTTTAAGACTTTAGATGTCACCATTTAACATTTTGTTGTTTGATACTTATAATCCTGATAGTTGCTAGCAAATGGGCATGAATTCAAGAACAAAATGTTGCACTTCTCTACTGACTAAGCACAATCTTAATTAAATCTACAAAAGCATGGAAATTCTGGGTGAAATTTGAGGGTCCTCTGCAGTGCATCCTAGTGCTTCAGGCGTAATGGAAGGCTGCTGGAACAGCTAGCTGTGCACTTGACAGAAGGCATCCTATCCATGGGCTCTAAAAGCTGGAGATCAGTTTGGTAGCTAATTGCTTCCAGCACAAGCAAAGGCTAACTCTGAACCTCGTGTAGTTTGCTGAGTATATCAGTGTGGTAGTCACTGAGAATGCATCACATAGGCAGCACATATTATTTATTTCCTTTTTTCATGGCGATTAACTGTCTGCCTCTTAATAACTCTTGCATTACTGTGGAGACCGAGCTAACTCCCTGCTGAGGAAGCAGGGGCACCGACACAGTCGTGCAGTGGTATGTTCTGACCTGTAAAATATTCCATGTACAGTAGACACAATTGCATTGACCTGCTGATGATAAAAGCAGTGTATTAAAGGGCACTGCTACAGCACTTTCAGGCCTGACTACCTCCTCAGTCCCCAGAGTGGCTCCAAGGAGGAGAATCCTGACTTGGTGATGGAGGATCTTTTTCAGGTGTATGACCTTTAACACTGACCTACCTACCTGTTACATCTTTTAGTTTAATGCTGTGAAGATTTTGGTGTCTGGCACCTGAAAATATGTGTTATCTAATATGTTTCTTTTAATACATAGTCAAGCCACATACCTGCTATCTGATGGCTCGGTGTCTGCCTATTAGTTTTGGAATAAGTTATTTTTATTACTCGCTTTCCTTCCTCTATCTCCAGGCAGAATAAATCTAAATTCAAATTTTAAAGTGGAGTGGGGGAGGGCAGACAAGAGAAAGAGAGGCTAGCAGTCAGCTCAGCGTGCCAAGGTTCATCCCAAAGCCATTTTTACAGCTGCATTTTAAACTAATTAAAAAAAAAAAGGATTTATAATAGAGATTTGAACCATGTCTTAACAATAGAAGAGCAGCTGGGTGCTGCTAGAATATCAGAGGTTGCTGAGCATTGCAGTTTGAATGAAACTGTCTGCCCAACTTTAAAAGATGTCAAGTGTAGAACCTGTCTCACTGAAAAAGAAAAAAAAACCCTTATTGATCCATTTAGCTGGTAACAGATAGGAATCAAACCAAAAAAATATGCATTCAAGTTAGATAAATGCCCAGAGCTGCAATTGATCAGGAGCTCACTGCAAAACTTCATGGCCATACAGGGTTATAGACTGGTGAATTCTGCAGGAAGTGATGGATTCTATTGAGAGACTTTTGTCGTGTTTTCCACGAGAAACCCTATTCATACAGAGATCTTCTTGAAGGAGGGTGTTAAGGCACATGACACTGGTCAGAGTCAGCAGAACTGGGCGGAATTCCCTAGGTTTTGGGGAAGGCATGAAAGAATTGTGCTCGTTCTGGTGTAGGATTTGGGCTGTTGGATCTGCTCGGTTTTCCTGTACTTTTCTGCAAAGCACTTGTTAGCCTCAGTCATGATTGTGGTGGCACATTTATCAATTTATTGAGACAGGCACCTTTGCATCCAGCACTGCAGAGATTAAGTTTTAACTTTGGATTTTACCAGCAAAAAACCGTCACTAAACAGTCCCTGAACCACGCTTGTGTCCAATATGAAAAAACATGACAGTTTCACAAAAAATATATTTTTAAAATACGTAGAACTAGAGTGTAATCCACAAATACTGGTCAGTTTTCATACACTCTGAATTACTCAAAATTAATTGCTCCCAAAATTGTATTTTATGCAATAATGTCAGCAAAAAGTTGACTATTTTTACGTTCAAAGGATCCAAAAATATAAACGTAGTATGTTTTCAATGTGATAATGCATTTCCATAAAATCAATTTCATTTGTAATAAAAAATGGGTCAAGAATCATATATGTCCAAGACAACCACTTGTCATTACTGTTCTGGACTTCTGTGCTCCTCTCGTTTGCCCAAATTCATCCCACCAATGTCGCAGCAGAAGAGTGGGAATTTTTTGGCCAAGGCCGCAGGACAGGAGAAAAAAAAGAAAAAAAAGAAAAAAAGACAAGAGATAACACAGAACCACACGATTTTTTGTTATTCAACCTGAATATCAACATGAGAAAAACTTGAGATAACTATTTATGGTGTGTAAGGAGACCGTAAACTGACGCTGGGTTATCACAAAATCTTTTGTGAAAACTGTGATTATGCACCAGTATGAAACAGATTTCTCACAGCAGCCTCAGAGCCAGGTTTTCAATTGCCCCTGTTTTAAATTGGATTTTGAAAACAGTTCTAAACCAGGAGTAGGAAAGGAAAAAGTCTGGAATATCCTCCGCACTGTACAATTTGTGAATTTTGCTTTTGCCTTTGATGGTTTTCTAGACAAGGCATTTCTGTACCTGACAAAATCCTGATAGGAATGTAGAATGAATTTAATCAATATTTTAATGAGGCAACAGTGGGAGAAAGGTGGTAGATTGAATAAACAAGCGTCCAGCTAAGAATTTCTCAGTGTCTTTGTTGCCAGCGTAAAACACTTCAGGTTCAGCTGAGTACAAGAGGACAGCACCCTTGAGCCTGAGGGCTCTGTCCAGAGTGTGCCATCACACCTGAGCCGTCGAGGCAGATGTTTCTGGCACTGAGGGCCCTTTTTGCTCCTCCGCCTGCTTGTGGGATGGTAGCGCTGGAGAACGAAGTGAGCGCGTGCTGGGCTCGGCCCGCCCCCACCCCGTTGGCAACTCCTGTTTGAGGAGTGCTGTAAAACCGTTTTGCTGCCTGAGGAAAAGGCTGTATTTAGTGATACAAGAAGTTGCATTTGTTGTTTTTTATGAGTGCACAGCAAATACTCATGAATTCTTACGCTGACGGAGCTGCGTTGTTGTGAAGTAAATCACGGTTGTAGCATCACTGACGTTGGAAAAGACCTTTAAGATGATGGAGTCTGACCATAAACCCAGCACCGCCAAGCCCAACACTACAATTCAAAACGTTTATTAGTACATATATATTTGTCTTTTTGATGGACACATGCAAAACCAGTTAATGCCAATGTATGCAGTGACGGGGAATAAAATACCTCTGCATGTGGTACAGAGAGAACTGGAGGGGTTTCTTCAAAGTATTTTCAAATATTCTAAAATATCTCCACAGTTACTCATTTCATCTTTTATTGGTCTTTGAGTCCCTCCCTCCCCAGAAGGTATTTTTGGGGAAGTAAACAAATCAGACAATTAATAAGAATTGTGAGAATTAAACACTTAGATACCCCAAAGCGAGAGGAGCTTTCTCATTCTGTCTAAACTTTCAAGGGTAGAAAAATTCTTCAACCAAAGTCTGTGGCTCTGAGCACGTTCAGATCTTACTGGGAGCTGAACACACACTGCTGACCTACATACAGGCATTCATTCTCAGCTTCAGAGTTTTCAGCTTCTTACTAAGATTCCTCCTTTCAGTTAAACGAACAGCACATCTATCTGCAGATTTTTAAATTTTATTTTTTAGAAATGAATGACCATTTAAGGCGCAGCAACAGCTCCAGTTGAATTATTTCTTACAAATGACTGCTGCTGTCTTCAGCATCTCTAATCCACGAAGCTGGCATGGAAGGTATACAGAAAAATTGAGCTGGAACATTTACTGTAATTGTGTAACTGCTCTGACTGTATGGTATGGGGATATGTTTAATGCAATGACTATAATCAAGTGGATGGCACCAGGCTCTCAGATCACTGTCTAAATAAAAGAACAATCATTTTTTTCTTGACTAAGTATAACAGCACATGTGGCAAAGGTAATGTATTTTGTTCTATTTTTTTCTCCAAAAGTAATGTATTTTACTCTTTCTTTTTTTCCTCAAAATGTGCAGAATGAATATTTGAAATATAGTCATTTTCCCACTCTGCATTTCTGTTGCACTTCATTTCCTAATGGGCCATTGGTAAAGGAAGATAACATTTCCTTAGGCTTAAGGAGGAACATTAATCTTTATTTTCCTTCGGACTTGATGAATGGATCTCCAAAAACTTCCAAGCTTTTTGTGAGGATCCAGAGGAATCTACACAGAAAGAACAGTTTGGGATTTGCTTGTGCCTCCAGAACTGTTGGAAGAGAACTCTTGGCACCTCTTTACCCCAAGGTATGTCCATAGTCTGTTCTACATGTGTCCCTTAAAGAGTTCATTTCCTCACCCAAGATGAAGACCAAGCAATGAAAGAAAAACACAGCAAGAATCATCCAAGGCGGAACAAAAGCTCCTGCATTAAAACTCAGCCTCTGCAAAGTCTGAGAAAATGAGCTTTTTTTCATGAAAATTTGAGATTATAATGAATAGCAGAGCGCTTCTTTGCCAGCTGAATGACTGCTAAATATAGCATTTCCATCAGAAGTTTCTTAGATAGTGGATCTCCAGGTAAATGAACATCCTGCTTCTGCCCTGAAGATGTCTTTATCTTTAAAATTCCAGTCTTTAAAATATTCTTTTTATTCTTTGAAATAACTGCAGAGCTTGCTGACAGGCCAGGCCAGGCCTGAAAGTGCCGTCCAAGATGGCTCTCACAGCTTGGACTGCTTTTTGCAGCAGATTGCTCCAGCCAGGCTGCTTTCATCCCCTCACACGTGAATTGCTGCAGAATTGGAAAGAGGGGGCTTAGGACTTGGCATTGCAAATGTTTGCACCCTGCCCCCCTTCTCAAAGGCACTGAGTCCGGTATTAAAGATCAGAGAAAACTTTTGTAATGATTCATGAGACACCACCACCCTCCCTCTCTCTGGAGCTCCCCAGTTGCCTGATTCCTTATACACATCAATGTGGTCTTTTATTGCTGCTTAATAATAGATGGTATTTTGTTTGCCCACCTGACACTTTTATTAACTTCAGTCGTGTGTGTATGTGCACATGTTTCTCCAGGCATGATTTCTCCCCAACACCCCCCAAATTAAAGGGGGGATGGGGAGAAAAAGTACAGCTTTATTTGAAGAGAATTTGTCCCTAATCTGTTGCAGCTGTAGGGGACCATTCGGCCAATTAAACAGAGCAGGCTTTGGCTCCTTCCCAAATGAGGCGACCACATGTTACACTTGGAGCGGTCACCTCAGGGGAGCGGTGGGTCACAGGGGCATCTGGTTGTCATTTCCTCTCTGGTCAGCATGAGGCAAGCAAGGAGGAAAAAAAAAAAATGTGCATTTTATTTATCTCATGTCTTGTCCTGCAGCATCAAAAGGTCCAACAGCATCCAGTCAGAGCCGGAGAGGCTCGCATGACGTGATGGAGTCCAGGATTTGGGAATGAGAGCTGTGTGATTGATTGGCTCAGCTTTGAGGTGTCATTAACTCATTTCTCTTTCTCTGCTGCAACAGCATAAATGTGAAGGTTCTGTTAATATCAAGGAGCTATGGAAGTTTTGTGCTCTTTTAACTGACTTGAGAGTTGCTCTCCCAGGTAAGAAATGTGCCCCCTCTGTAAGGGAACAGTCCCTCTGCTAGAGACAAGTGAAAAGCTTCTGAGCTGGGAGAGAATTGGGGTTTGATAGAAATGTAAGAAATTGTGATTTCCAGTGCCCTCAAATGAGTGATGGAATCTCATGCTCAGCAAGTAGTGTAGATCAGGAATCATGAGCAGTTTTATAGCTGATCTGTAGCTTAATTGACTCCCAAACTGCACATGCACCTAGGGCTGGAGGGTAGCACAGGCTTCAGAGCCATCACAGCGAGGTTGTCTTCGAAAAATCAGAAACATCTGGTTTCAACTAAACCCAGGCACTAATAAACTAATACTCATAATGAAGGGGGAAATGCTTCAATGAACTAGTCAGGTCAGTGAACTCCTTTTCCTCTGAAGGTGCCCGGCCCTCAGTTTTCAAACTGTTATGGTTAACACAGACTGGTTATTTGGCTTTGCTAATGAAGTAGTGTCAATGATGAAAAGGTTTTCTTCATCTGGAACTTCCATCCTTTCAGTGCAGTGAATTTGGAGCTGTAACATTTCCATCCCAGGGTACGGAGCATCACAGTAGCTAAGGAATAGAACATAGAACTCTGTAAAAGGAGTTAATAAATCCTATTTAATTTCATAAGAAAAACGGAGAGAGGAAAAAAAATCAAACCCACAAAACCAACCTAAATCTTCCTGGGTAGCTATGAGAAGAAATGGCAAACACAACACAAGCATTTTATTACTTTTCTTTTTTCGCTGCACGTGCTTTTGATCTAGAGAGGGGATGTAAGTTAGCCCTCAATATTCCTAAAACGTAGTCATTTGTCAATGCTCTGCTTGTCTAAAATGGATGCTATAATAAAAGCAAGTGACAAAATACTGGTCCTTTGTAGATCAGATTCAAATTTTTCTTGCGTAACCTACAATTTTCCCACTGTATTTTGTGGTCAGCAATGCCAGTTCCAATGAACTTTCAAATTATAAAATGAGAGGGCTAAAACTAAACTCCTTCTGAGTTAAGGTACGGATTTCTGAATTTTTAAATTTTGGGGTAATTTAATCCGTTTGCAGTTTAACAATATCGTCAAAATAAATGGCAGATTATAAATAATTGTAGGGCATGTGTTTTAATTATCCAAATATTGCAATTGATTTATCTCAAACACTGTCCCTGAAGTCCAGATAGCTGCTTTTCAACCCCTTTACTGGCTACTATCAGGACTGAAGATAAACAAGCTTTGCCCTTTTAACCTGTAGGGTTTGATTGGCATCATGTTAAACTAACGTGCCTCTGCCCTAAGAAAACACAAACCCAGCTCTTTCCAAGGCAGAAGGAAAACCGCAGGGCTTTTCGGATAAGGTCATGTTCATCCCCCTTTCCTTCCTTATTTGTAACATCTTCCAGAAGCACGGAGAAATGGGAGTTTTGTTTTGCATCACCAAAGAATGGCATCGTTTGGCTCAGATAAAACATGAACACAACTAAACACGAGTGGCAGAAGCAGGAGTACTTCAAGCTCCCAGAGGGAAGGTAGCGAAGGGAGGACGTGTGGCTTTATCTGCGTGGAATAACCACATGCCAAAGAGTTGAATCATTTGCTATCTCTTTCTTATTGCCTTTGATCAGATGAGAGTTATATGTCGTAATCGAAGAATTTGTTATCTGTCTTTAAAAGTTCAAGTAAGGCCTAATTCTGAAATTTATCACAAGAATGTCCAAGGCTTTTAGGCAAATAGGCTTGAAACGTTAAAAATAATTTTTCTCTTAAATTTCTCTTGAAAGCAGCACTGTAGCAGCAAAGTCCCTGCTGAAATCAGCAGCTGGCAGGGTTAGTCCTTCAGGTCCCTATCCCACTCTCATTTGTATGCATGAATTTAACTTTTTGCAGGAGAAGGCTTTCATTGAAAATTGTAAAATTGCCACAGATAGGTTTATGGGATGTTAGACTCTTGTGAATAAGAAAATATTACAATTTGGCCACATGAAAAATGTTTTAGAATAAAATAAAAATGTTATGAAAAGGTTGTAATATCTCTCTAGTCACTGTGAACAATTCTGTGACACGTATGAGAGAATTATGTACCTTTTAGAGGTTTCTACAACTTACATGTAAGCAAGGGAACCAATATTTTCCCTGTGGTACTATATGGAAATATTTTAGGGATATTTCTGCATCCGTCAATATGCAGTTAAATACAGTTCTTGGTCCAATTGATCACCTCTCTCTAAATAAAAATCCCTGATCCAATACCTCACAGGTACTTATGACCTAATTGAATTTCCAGTCCACTAACTGGCTCTTTGGTGGGCCAAACTGGGGCCCGAGTTCTGGCCAGCACAGAGGAGAGCTTGTGTCATCTGGGTCTGTTCAGGTTCAGCTGCACAAGCCCAGCAGCAGAAAAGTAAATATTGTGTGTACTTTTCCTTTTTTTCAGGCCCTCAGTACCTGGAAACAAGAAAAAAATAAAATCACAAAAAACTGAAATGAAGTTACCATAGGCTGTGTCGACAGAATTGTTCTGTAGCTCAGGAAAGTGAAATTGATGTAGTGATCCACAGTGCTTTTTGTCCTTTTCTTGAAGTAAAATAAGTTCTATCTTGTATTAATGTTATTGATTCAGC
Organism: Eulacestoma nigropectus; assembly: GCA_013397775.1. Lineage (NCBI taxonomy): Eukaryota > Metazoa > Chordata > Aves > Passeriformes > Eulacestoma > Eulacestoma nigropectus. The sequence continues at coordinate 1,048,668 of VZTE01004910.1, read as the reverse complement.
AAGTAATGTTGTGATATTTTATCCCATGAAACTACAAACTGTGGTGGAAGTCTGCAGCGTGGCTGAAAGCTGATTCAGCACAAGTATTGTGAGCTTGGTTAAGCAGATGAACAAATGAGAAATCTGTGTCAGGGGTGTAATATTTACAGTTTGTGTGCCCAGGAGCCCCAGTGAGCATGCACTGTTTGTTTGGACAAGTGCTACTGGATTTCAGAACTGGCCCCCAGGTCAGTGTCGACGCTTCCCAGCCGCGGGGGGAAAAGGTTTCAGGAATTTTCTATCCAAGGCTGCGACCAGGTTTTCCCATATTTTCCTGAGAGTTGACAGGCGTAGCTCAGTGAAACAAAGATGCCACTGCTGTCACATTCTTCATGTTTTGTACTTGAAATATAATGGCAAGAACTTCCCGACATCTCTGGTATCGATCCTGCAATGTCAGAATCTGCTTTCCCTACAATCTGTATGAAAACGAGGAAGTATCCTTCAACTCACAAGTTCATAGGCTCAGCAGCAAAGTCCCACAGGTTTTTGAATGTAGTTTTCTCTATCCATGTTTTCTCTAAGCGGTTTTGACAAGGGGTAGAAGAGGAACACAGATATTAAAGATATGTCTGGTGAGTCGTATGTGGAAGTAAAAGTGTTTTTTGTCTTAGTTTTATGGATTTTAGAAACTGAGATGAGAAGGAATTCTTAGGAGCATTTAAATAATATGTGAATTGTATGCAAATGCTTTTCCTGGATTCAGAGCTGTGACTTCTCCTTTTCATTATCCATATTCTCAATGTTTAAGACAAGCTAACAGCAATCATGGGGTAAAGAATCATTTAACTAGGGGATGCATGAACAATACTGAGAATAATTCAGAAAGCAAAAGAACTTCTAAAATCTGGAAATTACCCACAAAGATATGTGAAGTAAGTTTAGAGAATGGTATTTGAGATGAGAGCATGGGGAATAAACCAGAAGGAAAAAGGAATTTAGGTTTGGTGATCTCGGTAGATGGTTTCCAATCCTGCTTGGCTTTCAGATGCAGACCTTGCCCTTTGGATTATTTCAGCAAAAGTGGATGTGCACACCTGTGAGGGATGATAAAGTTATTTAACTTGGACTAGAATGTGGGGAAGCATCTCAAGTTTTGATTTCACCACAAACTTTTATTCTGGCCATGATCAAGGTATTCAGAGCAGAATTCTGGAAATATATTAACACAATAGACAACTTCTTTAAACATAATAAGACTCCTTTAAACACTCTGTGAAACTTCCTAGTTTCTTTACCTGTCTTTCACTACTTTTTCCATCAGAAAGTTGGGATTTTTTTGCTTTTCTTTTTCCTGAAGATGAATCTTTATTTTCTGCATCTGAAGCTCTCCTCTCTGTACTCTGAGACAGACTGTTCCTATCTCTTTTCACCAGACTGTCACACGCTTGATGACTTACATCCACTGTCATTCTTCTGAGGCAAAACAAGCCTGTTTGCTCAATCTGTACTACAGGGGGTTTTTTGGGGTGTTGTGTAACTCCGCTTGCTGTTACTGCACCACTGAACTTGTTTATGACTCATACGCTTTCTTTACAGGAATTTAGGTAGAAGAAACATCGTTGCAAAACTCCCGAGTGTTTAAATGAGCAGAATCATCTCTTCTTTATTCAATCACATCACTTACGGATTTTACTGGGGGAAATGGAATGTCCTTGGGACGCTGTGTTGTACAGATCTATTACAAACCGGTTAACAAGGACATTTCATGTAATCTAATTTTAATTTACATAACCTTTTACAATTGGATTATTAAGGCCTAGGCATTGTAATGCATGTGTGGAACAGGGTGCACCCCTGTCTAAGGAGCCAGAGTCGCTTGGCTGCTAAGGAGAGTGCAGCATTTCATCTCACGCTTGGAGGATTCCTGTGGATTTGTGTTCTTTCCTTTGGAAGCACAACCTGGCTGTAACAAGCTGAAAAGTGTTTCAGAAAAGAGTTAATTTCTCTGTAGAAATTATGTTTCCCAACTCCACGCTAGAAAGGATTAAGTAAGAGCTTGCTAATTGGCGGGGGTGGGAGGGCCGGGGATCTGTAGGCAGAGAAGGTGATAATGTAACTGGTGGAGATTACAAACTAATTACGTGAACCAGCAATTGCCTGCCAGGTGTGCGAGATGCACAGCAGGGTGGAGTGACGGGGTAGCTGGCGGGCAGCAGCCAAGGAGGAATTTTACATGCTCTTTAAAGCTCCGAGTGAGCAGAGCTCTGATAGCACTTTGCTCAGGATGGTTTGGGCATGAGAGGGAAGGACAAACGAGCGGTGAAGGTGGTTGTGTTCTTACAGATTTGTTTTCAAGCGTGACTCTGAGCTTCTGTGTTACATTTGACCACTGCCTGATGTTGTGTGGTCTGTTACTGTTCAGCAGCCACCTGCACGTTGGTAGGAGTGAGCAAGAGTTTTGCTTAGTGGCATTAGTGAAATATGCCCGATAAAACCGTGACAGTTGTTCTCCGCCCTAGAAAGGTCAGGTTTCATTCCAATTTAGATTGCCTTTCAAACAAATCCTTGGTATTAGCTACAGCTTTAGATAGTATGGGGGATTGGTGGGAATGCTTTGTTATTCTCGAGTACAGGCACTGAAGGGTAATTCAGTCATTACATATTTTAATACAAATTACAGCTTCCTGAGTAGCAACTATAAATAAGCTCTTCTGCCATGTGTGGAACAGGCAGATGAGCCTTGTGCTCTCACAGAGCAGCCCCATAATTGAGAACCAGATGCTCCTAAGCTCCAGCCCTGATTCTGGTCTTCATGTGCAAGCTTGAGTGATTGCCTGCATCAGTGAGTTGTAATTAATTAGTTAGTGCCTAGGAATGTGCAGAAGGTATAAAAGCACTACAGAAAGTATTTGAGGAGGTGTTTTGTTGCTCCACTTCCTTCCCATCAGAACTAGGTAGCGTGACCTGTTGAAAAGCACCTAGGTAAATATATGTTTCACAAAGAAGGGGTGTTAATATTTGTTCCATTTTCTTATTAAGTGAACTATGAAAGTGAATTGTTAAAGCTTTCTGTATTAGACTGTAATGAAATTATATCTTTTATTTATTTGATAGGCAGTTAATGGTGATGTGTTTAAAGTCTCAGCCGTCAGCTAGTGCTTTATGTTGGTCTCAGCTGTTATTGTGGATGGTGATTTTTTTTCATCACTATAATTTTTATTAAGAACGTGAAATGCTACCATCTATAGACGATGATGGTATTGTAATAACATAATGAAAATATAGTGTTTTCATAGTGGCCCAGAGAAGCAAACTGCACACGAGTGTTTTAAATGAACGACTGTGCCAGGGAAAGGACCAATCCTGTTCACTTATCCCTGGCTATTTTTAGGTGTGTTGTAGACATGTCATATACTTCTAGAGATGTTAAAGACAGTAACTTCATTTTAAACAAGGCTGCTTCTTGCATCTCTAGGAGTTATCAAAACATTTAGTGAAACGGGAATTCTGCGGTTCTCGTATGATTTAAGAAACGTGAATTAATTTTAGTATTCGAAGGTTAATATTTCTTGGTAGGCTATTAATCACTTGCTGCTAGGCGTTTAAAACATGGTCTTTCAAACAGAAGATGTACATGGAGATGAATGCGGCTTCCATCTTCCTTTCAGCAAACAGACCACAGCTTTTCACCCAACCAAGCATAATGCGGGAAGGTCTGGTGGCTGAATGTCCTACTGTGAGCAAATAATGGATACTGCAAATAACTCAACAGTAACGTAGCTGCCTAACTACTGGATAAGAGCTCTGTTCCCTTCCCTCCAGGCTATACCCGGGACTCTGTTCCACTGTGGTGTGACTTTTAAAGGAGAGCACTATCTCTGTGCTCAGTCTCAGCTGTGGGAGCAAAGAGCTTTGCCCTGTGCCTTACAAGCTTGCCAAGGGTTTTGAAGACAGAGCAAGTTGATAAAGAGGTCTCAATAGCTCACAGGATCTGCTGTAATGCAAACAGAAACACCTTGCCTGGGAACGGCATCCCCCCAAAGGTGGTGAGCAGGGATCAAGTTGCAGCTGCTAAAAGCATTTCTGCCTCAAAAGAGAGAGAGCGAGCTGCAGGTGTTTGCTGCCCATGGCCCAGCTCGTGGTGCAGGTGTGAGCCAAGCAGAGCCTTTCTGCTCCGCTGCTGCAGTGTTGCTGTGATGTTTCTGCGTTTTCCTAGTGGCATTTCCATTATGGAGGTGGAACTGTGATTGCTTGGTTTCAGTCTCTGAAGTTTCCATACTTAAACTCCTTGGAATGTGAGAGCAGCAGGAGCTGGGCTCAGTGTGGCTTTGCTGGTGGCATGGAGGTAGAAGAGAGAAATCTTCCCTCTTTTTAGCAGTTGAGAATATTATATTAAACACTTCACTTGGGGAGATTTTGTATTGTAATGTTGTTGTTATGTAATGTTGTATTAAACACTACTCTTGGGGAGTAGTCTGTTGTTGTATGGCAGATCTTTGCTGCACTAGGAAAGTGATTTTTATAGGGCACCAGTTCTAAACCTGGGCCATCAAGAGTAAGCAAACCATCTTTATTTATGCAGCACTTCCTTTGAAAACGTAGGTGCCATCTGTCTATTTGCCAAGACACAGGAGTGGCACTGCTTTTTTTGGAAATACTGGATGTTTTTGCTCCTCTTATTTTACTTTACAATAAAATTGCATTTTTTTAGAAATGGGCTGTAAAGTGGACCAAAGATTTCAGTTGCAATTTGTGACTCTGCATTACAGTCTCCTCCCTCTTCCCTGGGGAGTATCCTAAAGCAGCACCTCAAATTGCTGTAAAATGACAGTTGGTCCCAGAAAACCTTCCCTGCTTTTCTGAGCACCAGTTTCTTTGAGAAGGCAGTTGTAAGAAGGGCTCTATAAGCTTGGGAAGATGTCACAACAAATGAGCTTTTTGTGCCCATTCTTACCCTTTCTGCTGATTATTTTAAGTATAAATATGAATATAATGAAATATCCTGCTGTACGTTAAGATGTTAAGAGAATCCATGAATCTATCCGTCATGCTGAATCTCATTCATACAACTTTATATGGCTTGAAACTACTGAGTGAAAAAAGCGGTGTATTCTTCCTTTTCCTATAGTTTGACAAAGCATGTGCTAAGTCAGTGAGATGAAGTCCACGTGTGGGGTGTTTGGAGTCATCGGTTCGAGTTGGGGGATGGAATAATGTAGGGTCATCAGTTCTTGAGGGCACAGCAGTGCTTGTGTGAGATTAGAATATTTAATAGAAAAGAATTCTGAATAGAAGATAGTGCTGCATTGTTATAAAATTTAAATGAGAAGATTGCAGTGTTATCAAACTAAATGTGCCTGACACTTATATAGTATAGTTTAAATCTATTGTGAATCCAAAACCAGTGGATTCAGGAAAAAAAAAGTAAGTTTTCCACTTTCAGTCCTCGGCATCTCTCATTTCTGATGTGTGTGCACAGTGCTCTTATGAGGTTTTGATTTGTTTTGTTTTTTCCTGTTGAATCTTATCCAGAATGCTTGAATGTGTTAATGGCTCATGGAGTACAGACCTTGTCTTTCAAATGAGTTCAATTTTGTGGGCTGGTGAATTCCTGGCAGAGCACATCATCTTGATACATTTGAAAATGATATTTAGCTTCTTTTCAAAATCAAATCAGTTTCATAAAAAGGTATAGATGGCTGAGACTTACAGATAAGACCTGAACACTAGATTTCTTTTTTTTTTTAAGTGAAAACTTCACTCAATACTTTCTTAAAGCTGTAGAAGTGGGGAAATAAGAATTTTCTATTTGACTCTGTTTCCTGAAATTATTTTTAACTAACTATCAGTTATGTATGATTTTTTTTTTCCCTTCTTTTTGGAGTTGAATACTGCTCCGCTCACTTGTGAGGGCTTTTTGTTAAATTCTTGTAATACTGCTCCTCTGGGAGTTAATCTTCATATTGTCTGTAAGGATAAACGTTTCTCTATAAATCTTGCACGCACCCCTACCTTTAAAATACAAAATGAGTTCTATTTGTAGATTAATTGGTACCCTTTCTCATACAAATGACAGAAGAAACCTGAAGTATATTAGTAATGTGATGGCAGTACTACTTCAAGCCCAATTACCTTGTCTTAAATTGAAGATAAGCAGAATTGCAGAATTCACTCGAGCAATAAAGGCTACTTCTCCAAGTGGAATTAGGAAGAAATTAAAGGCATGTTTTGCAAATGTAGGTCTTTGCTTGCCTTTTCATCTTGGGAGGCATGTGGCAATAACAGAACGAAAAACAGAGTGAGGTGGTTTTTTTTAGAAGTATTATTCTACAGTTTTGGCTGTTTGTGGTCGTGGTGGTTTGGTTCCTGAGGCTTGAGACAAGACACATCATACCTGGTTATCCCACCTTAATTGTGCATTAGTTTTTTCTGTTTGGATGTATTCTAGATTGAAGTCAATCAGCACTGACTGCCTCTGGGAAGTCAGTTTTTCAAAAACTTTGTACAGGCTATTTTAACAAATGGCCAACAATGGATCTACTAAAAGGCAAATTACAAACCTCTATCAGTGTCAGTGAGTTAAAATTCAGCTGTGGGACATCTGTGTGAAACCAAAGTTGTTGTGTGCTAAATAATATATATTTAAACTTAGTGTTTATGTCAATCTATAAACATAAACTTTGTGGATCTGCTTGAGTTTCATGTTAGAATTTTGTTAGTGTTGGACTCCTCTAATACTTAAGCAGAAAGAAAGGACTTCACAAGTAAATAAAAAATCTAAAATTTAAATGTGCTTAGATTGGAGATGCAATTATCTACCCAATAGTTTGAAAAAGTTCCAGGGGCCTGATGCCAAATCCATTCAGTTTAAAGGAAGTATTTAATGGGCTCTGAATTATACCTTAAAAGAGGAGACCTACCTTAGTCTGCCTATTCCTTCTTCCTCTCAATTTCCTGATTTGGAAAACTTAACACTTTGCCCCTGTCATTTGAAGTAAAAGTGAATTCCCTTATAATAAAAACACTGGAGAGGACAATAAAGATTTAGGTGAATTAAGAGGTGTTGTATACATGAAATTCCTTCCAGTAGCCAGCACTTGGGTGGTCATCCTCTGTTCTGAAAAGCTCTGCTTTGTGCCACCATGTTCTCACACTTGTAAATGAAAGACTGGGCAGTAAATGAAGGGATCTGTTGGTTTTACATCTATGTGCTGTCTTTGTAGAAATGCAAAGTGTGACCTTCTCTGTCTCTGTTGCCATTGGTACCCTTTGTCTGATGTTCTGTGACTTGTTGATTCTCCTCCCCTTTGATATGAAATGTTGATGTACCAAGGAAGTTTGCAAGGGAACCCTGACAAAATCCTCTGGGTCACCATAAACAGCAGGACTGCATCCTCAAGAAGGCTTGCTCCATCTTTTTAAGGGATAGGTATTGTGATTGTGAGAAGGATAATGAATATTCTGTATTTAGGTGATTTGTTTTGGCAAAACCCAAATGCAAGGTCAGAACAATCATAATTGCTATAGCACAGTTCCATATATTCCTAGAAATGCATGTCTTACTCTCCTAGGCCCTAGTCTTTGAACTTGGGGGTGGTTTGTGTTGGGGTTTTTTGGTTAGATTGTTTTGTTTTGTTTCAGGTTCGTGTTTGTTTGCTTTGGGGGTAGGTTGTTTGTTTTATATTAGACTGTATGATTGCAGGAATACAAACAAAAATATCCCGAATGGTTTTGTTAGTGACAGCATTGGACCAGTGCTATTGAGGAACAGTGGTGCCTCTCTGACTGGAGCTTCCTGTTGCTAAAATACACATCAGTTCTCGCCTGTCCTGGAAGATTCTTCTTCTGAAGACAGGGAGACACGTTAGATTTGTTTGTGTTTGTTTTGTTTGCTTTCATAAAGCAGTTTGGAGTTGTAAGCCCAAGTGTAATCAGCGTTACATGACTTTCCTGTGAATGGCGTGATTACATTCGCATGCCAAGTGTGAAGTGCTTTGACAGTCTCGCAACAAAAATCATTCAAAGCTTTGAAGCAAAAGAAAGAAATGAAAAATCAACTATTGTCTTTTGGCGAGAATAATAACATCTGAGACTCCACTGTGCTTATCCACCAAATTCTGTGTGGAGTGGTTTTTATGTGCAATAGGCTGTTTACAGCGAGCCATTTAAAATAATAGCCCGTGAGACCATTCCCTGACGCACACTGCTATACCTGGAGAGCCTGCCAGATACCATCAAGAAAATGGACCATAAAAGCAATCCAAAACCTACATTCTTAGTGGAGTTTATCTGATAAATACCTTGCTAAATCCTAAGTGTTTCATTCATCTTTTTTAAGTGTGATGCACTGATCTGCTTATCTGTTTAGCCTCACCGGCAGCATTCTCTCCCGAGGTTAAAACACGTAAGGAAGACACATCCATTCACTTTAATAACTGTTATCTTCCGAAGAATAAGAGCTGCAGAATCATTAATTAAACATGATCGTTCTGGGGAAGGTCTCCTGATGAAGATGTATGTGTGACTCACTCGGTGTCGGTAAACTCTATTTCAAATACAGTTTTTCACACTTGACCATTTCAGTGTCAGGTAAAAACTTGTCAACAAAAGAGCCTGTGTATCTAAAAGCATAATTTGTAATAGGCGTACAACCAATCCCTTTCACCTCCTTCTGCCATCTGTAACATGCGATAATGGAATTATGGCAGATAAATAGTCCTGTATTTTCGTCATAGGACTAGAAGCCAGGAACATTTTTTGCCATTAAACTCTGTGAGAGATAGAAATTGTTTAATGTAAAATTTCTGTTTAAATACAGCACTGTGTGATTTCAAATTTTATTTTAATGCCCCTTCAAAAGAAAATCACAACAATTTAAGTTTTTCTTGAAGACATTTGAAGAAATTTTTCTTAAGCAAAACAGTATTTCAGTCAAAATCAAAATATTTCTATGTCAAGTGCCAATATAAATCCCAGTGTCTTACTAGAAGTGTCCAAATGTTTGATAATGATGTGCTTCTGATGAAAAGAAGCTGCATTTCTGTGAAGTATATTTGAAGTCAGAAGAGGTTTCATCTTTCTTTTTTCCTCGCCTTATATTTCACCTTATATCCTTGATTCTTTCTTATGTAGATGTCCACCTTCTGTTTCTTCATAATTTCAAACACCTCTGCCTTTTCCTTGAAGTGGTTTTTTTTTTTCCCCATCTATAAGATATTTCTCACAAACTTAATTAAGTAGACCTTTGTCTTCAAACTGCATGACTGGGAGATACCAGGAGCTGCTCTTATAGAAGCATAATAAAATAGAGGCACAGAGTTTTTTGACTGTGCTTGAAAGTGGAAGGGCAGCCATGTAGTCTGTGGTTCTGAACAACAGGGTGAATTTTCCCTTCTACCTCTACGCAGTTTTAATTAATGTATTCCAATATAAGTAGTAAGCTGAAGGCCTCCTTTGGCTTCTCTTCTTCTTTGTTTGTTTGTAGTAACAAACAAAACACCCTGAACGAAGTGTGTAAGTTTATAAACACCACTCATTGGATGCTGGGTTCCTTAAAGCTTGGGAAACACAAAGGTATCATCTATTAATTGATGTAGTTCTGAAAGTGTCCTTAGACAAGGTGAGCAGAGGGTGTTTTTTGTTCTATTCAAGGTATCCTTAGGTTACCTAGCTGGAAAAAGAATTTGATGTGTATGTGAATATAAAATACGTGAATATGAAGTTGTGAGTGGTTTGTAGGGTGGAAATGGTTAATTCTGGCCAAGAACACAAACATCTGCCATCTATTCCATGAGAATTTTGGCAGTAGCTCCACCACTGGATGCATGGACCAACAGACCCTCTCTGTTCCTAGCTATGGGGCCATGTGTATTTATAGCAGCAGTTAGGTCTGGGTGCCTTTGTTTCCCACTAAAAACACGGAGATGACGTGTGGGTTTGTGTTCCAAAGTACTGTCCTTAGACTCTTTGTCAAATACATTCTGCTCTCCAGCAGCAGCAGTACTGGAATTGTGAATTTCTCGTGCTCAGCTCTCTTCTGCAGTTATATCAACCTGAACAGAGGGAGTAGTTTTCAAGTAAAACTGCAGATGTGCAACCTGGTACTTCCAGAGAATCTTTCATCAGGGCAAATGCTTCTCATGCTCAGTGGAAAATGTTTGCTAAAATGGAGAAAGGTAAAAGAAATACCCTGAAATAGCTGGTAAGTGAAGCATCAGCTGGGCTGGTGGACTGTGGTGTGGCGCTGAGGCTCCAAATTTCCACTCAAAGATTTGAACCTCTCCATTTGCAAAGGAGTGACCTAAATTTGATAATGTCTTTTTTTGAGGCTGACTCTTGTAGTTTAGGGAACCCAGAGATGCTGGTTTCCCTCTCATGTAGAATGTGAATCACATGGAAAATGTACCAGAGCTGTGTGGGAGCAGCTCTTTCATGCTGAGATAGGATGCTGAGATTTAGCCCTTTCCTTTGGGACCAGGTGCCAGGTCTGTGTTCTGACTACCTTTGGTACATATGTGAATCTCCAAAAGGGCTCATTTATAAAAGGAGTAGGATATCTGATCTGAGATCAGTCGTGTAGATCTAAGGGAAGGATTTTGCCTTGAGTGTGAATTAGTCTCAAAGACAAAATTCACAGCAGCCTACTTGTTAATGAATTACAAAGTCTTTATTTTTAAACATTTTAAGTCTTCTTAAGTTCCCACAAGGAACTCATTATGCTTTGCACTTGGAAGAAAATGGAGAAAACGTAAGTGGTGCTTTGGAGGGTGGGGAGTCTGGTTCCAATACAGATGAAGTTGGTGCAATTTTACACGTGTAATGTAAATAAAGGCACTGATAAATAGAGCATGCACCGTAGGTAGCTGCATGCCCTAATCTGTGATATTATGCATATTTATGAATGTGAATATAATTAAAGGCTGGTGCTCCAAGTGTCAATCAGCCCAATTTATACACAGATCATTAGAGAGAATGCTTCTGTTGAAATGGCAGAGTGTGTGCAGTGTGGACCTGTTCCTGCAGATTATATGATTTCCCATTTCTTCATTCAGAGCTTCCTTTTGTGGCTTGAGACCTGGAAAGTCCTTGAAAAGACATTAAGAAGATATTTATCTAATTAATTGCTTTTAAGTCTCGAATGTGTGTGTGGGTTTTCAGGTTTTTCTTCCTTTTTTTTTCTTTTCTTAATGTGAATTGCAAAGCAACAGAGGCATAATTAGTTGAATTTGGAGAATTTGTTCACAAACTTTTGAAATAACTTAAAAATAGGCAAGATTTCCAGCATCAGTAGAAATTTCAGAGAGTGTCTGGAGATATTAGGTTTGATGAAAATAGTTGTATAAATGATGATTTTGATGTGATGATGTTCTCTCATGTAATAGCAGTTATTTCAAGGAGATTTAGGGCCCTGGTCAGCGAGGTGGCACATTATTTTCACAGCCCATATCAGAGGCCCTTGGGATTTATTAGGGGCTCAGTGGGAGGAGATATGGACTGGAAGCCACTTGAAGCTTCATGTGGACAATGTGCCCAGCTTGGTTCACAGCCACACTTGTGAGGGGGGAGGATGCTAATTCTCCATCCTTTGGGAAATGCTCTCCCTGGATCAGGGGCTGCAGAGCGTGTGCAACTGGTACCTGAAGGAGGCCAGCATTTGTCTGGTTATGGGGGAGGAGGGAATTCATCTCACACATCTAAAATTACCTTGATTTTCATTTCGGCTTTGTAGCTCACCTTTAAGAGAAAGCAGAACACGAGCAGCTGTCCAGTGAGTGATTCTGTGCCAGCTGATGTGGAATGTGAGGTCTTTTATGTAGCTGAATGCAGTGATTTAAAACATCTGCCCATATCCCTGTTTTTTCTATTTGACTGTTGTTCCATAGTGGAAACTTCTTAATGTGATGGAGACTTTTTATCACATAATATTGTGCTTCCAGAGTTATCTTTTCCTTCCTTTTTAGAAGTAGCTATCTATTTTCTCGTGAATGATGGCTTATATCTCCAATAATTTTGGGAATATGTTCTTATAGAATTGTGGCTGTTGAAAACTTGTGTTTGTGTTTTGGATTATTTTGTTGGTTTTTTTCTTCTGTGGGAAAAAGAAATATTAGGTACCATATTACACTGGCAGGGATGAATATGAATAGAGGAATATATTTATCTGTAGAGGTAAAGCAAGAATAGTTTACAAGTATAATTTTGGGGGCTTTTTTAAAGTTTGTTTTTTTTTTTCCTCCTCTATGAATAACTGCAATTCCAATGTGAGTGTCCTGGTTGTTAAAACAACAACAAAAAAATTGCTAGTCCTGCTGTAGGATACATGCTCCATTTGTGGCTCTGCTGTGTGTTTATACGAGGAGGGGTCTGATCACTTTTGTTTGCTCAGTGCTGATGCCAGAAGTTTGTGGAAACTGTTCACTCGCCCTCAAGATGCAAAAGTCAGTGTTAACTTCTGCCCACAGGGACAGTCTAGAGAATTGGGGTAGGCATTGGTTCCAGTAAATCCAACTAAATATAGCAAGAACTTCTATTTGGAGCTTTTTTTTGGTGAAACCCTTGTGTGTTTTTCATTTTGGCTATGAGCACAGCGTTGTGCAGGCCTCGTGTTAGTGCATTATTTAAGCCAGTCCAAGCCCTCTTCTGTACCTGGTAAAATGCCTGAACACGAGCGCTCCCTCTGTCCAACGTTGGCACTGAAGAATAACTTTTTCAGTTGACCTGATCCTAAACTTGATCATGTCCAGATTTGCTGCTGCTCGTAGCAAGAACTGGACCACCTTAATTTATCCTTCTTTTAACTTGTCAGTTTGGGGATATATTGCCTTCTTAACTTTAGGGAGCTATTTTTAAAATTTCTTTAGATTTGGTTTATTAGAAGCTACCCGTTTGCCGTTGGTGTCTGATTACTTTTTAGGAACCATGAGTTATGAAAATATTTATGTAGTTAATCAGTTACATTATTCATGGATAATGGCTAAAAATACAGCAAGCAACTTTAAAATTATATATGGCTTATAATCTTTAAAGGGTTATGGGTCTTTAACTACCCAGTAAAACTATAGAGAATTTACAGATCACTGTTTTATTGGTATTATAACTTAACTACTCCTTTGAACTTTCATTACTGACTGTTGAGACTTTTCAAGGATTACAGTATCTATTTTACCTTTTGGCTGTTACTTTTAAGAAATCCGTGATGTGAAAGCAATATATACATGTATTTAGGTAACAGATTGAGAAACTGAAATAACCCAGAAAAATGGTAAATGAAGTTGCAAAATACTGATATATAGAGAGATATAGATACAGGTATTTATATCATGTATAAATAATACACATCGAAGATACGAACACTGTGCTGTTACTCATGTGGGAGTAAATGTATTTTATGGTTTTCTGCCTTGTATTGCTACGAATGAGGAAAGAAGGAATGCTCTGGGTTAATCTTCCAGTCCTAGGGGTAGCTTCTGGGTCCAATTTGCCACCAAATGGGTGTAAATAATTGAAGTCTTTGTGGCCACAGGGCTGTGAGCAGCGAAAATAGGAAAAACTTGCATTGAAGTGGTGGGCATAGCCACTACTAACCCCGATTAGGTCTTGAGTAATTAGGGCTGTTCTCACAACTAGTAACACGTGTTCTTGCACATCTTGTTGGGTCAGATCAATTCCCCCAAAAAACTTGCATACTGAAATTTAGTAGCTGGACTTGCTGGTGAAGCAGCAGCAGCTGGTGCTGTGCAGGGCCTTGGGCTGAGCGGGCAGAGCCCAGGGCTGGATGGCCCCAAATCTCTTGAGTTACGGGGCTGGAAGAGCTTCCATTGCCCAGAGATGAAACAAAGATAGAAACCCTCGAGGTAGAAAGAGAAAAAGCCACCTCTATCTGCAAAGTGCTGTAAGAAGTGCCGTGAGAAATGTTTTTCTGTTCTCCCAACAGTCCTAAATCCAGCTCTAGCATGTTCTGTTAGATGAAATTCAAAGGGTCGTTTTCTCCCAAAAGGTCACCTAGGATTTTAGTGTTTGTTCAGCTCAAAGTGTCTTATAAAATTAACTCTGTTCTGTCTGAGACAAAAAATTATGAATATGAAGCTGTCCATAAAACATGGTTTTCAGCTCAGAACAACAGCACAAAAATTTACTTGAGATAATTGCACGGACTGTCTTCTTCAATTACTTTCAATAAAACTGAATATTTGCAGTTCATGTTATACCAACACAGTCCCAACCTGCTGGGCCAGGTTTGGTTTTGAGTAGCCCGTAAAATGGTCTGTGCCTTCTTTTAATACTTTTTTTTTTTTTTTCTTTTCAATACCATTCCTCTAGCTTTTAATCTCTGCCTCAAAAAACAGGCAGCCACAGGTAAATGTAATTTTCCTAAGTACTAAACCACACGTTTCGTCTGAAGCCGTCAAGAAGGAACGATGTTTATGTGAGTCTGCAACAAATTCCACGTGTGAAGTCTCTCATTTACTGAAAATCTTCCATTCACTGAGGCCAATGGTTTGTGCCAGAGCTTTGTGGTGTGTCAGATGTGCAGATTGTTTCGCTGCATCAGGAGTTTGCTGTGGTGTCCATTTGCCAGGTGGAGGCAGAGTTTCATTAATCCGTAGCACTGAAGGAGAGGGGTGGGAAATAATGGTGCTCCAAGGCTTTGATCTTTTTTTGTTAATGAGCTGGTTTACACCTCGGGTATTAAACAGTTGGAGGCTTTTATTTTTGCTGTGAAGGCTGCAGCTGATATGAAAACAACCTAAATTTGGAATAATACAAGCTAAGCCAAGCAACGTTTTTCCACCTTCAAGTAATAGAATCTATTGGCCTGTAAATTCAAATGATTCTTGTTGCCTGTTTCTTGCTTCCTCCTGCCATTCATTCTTTTTCTTACTCTTAACTTCCTTGGAATATGGAAAGCATTTGGATTTAGCAGAATGGCTTTTGTTCTCAGTTTTAAAACACAACTTCTCTCAGCCACCCACGTGCTAGCTGCATCAATTTGTGGGTTTAACCTTTTCTCAACACACACACATCCACAGAGAAATCCTGCCTGTTGCCCTTATTTTTGGTGGGCTGCAGGCACGCATGGTCAATCTCAGATTGCTGAATATAATTCCTGCTTGCTACTGGATTCTCTGGATTAACCATTGTGTTGTAGGTTGAGGGAAAAGAGTTCAGGTTCTACCTTGGTTCTGTTTTCGTACCCAGGGGCAAAGAGGAGACTCAGGGAAATGACATCTCCTTAACTCTGCTGTCTTCTCCTCCTTTAATAAACTCACAGAAGGATGTTGATGTGTACCAGGGAGACGTTATTCCTCATTTTGGGTAGGCCTTTTCCTGAGTAATTTGGCCAGTGGTTTTTGTTTCTGTGAAAAATGGAAATCTGTCAAGAGTAAGAGGTTTAGCAGAGGATGCTGTGGATGACAGCATTTGTTTTACCTGCTCATCTGTGCAACAGCGTGTCAGACTGTCTTATTTACCCAAGGATGGTGTGCACTCTGTGTTTTTGGTAGTTAAAGGTTTCCAGTTTATTGTAATCTTGGAGCCCCAGCTCTGAGTGTGTCAGCTTTAAAGTTTAGCTCTCTGGTGCACATCCAAATCTCTGAACAGCTGTGTGTGTAAGACTGGTTTAACAACCCCCAAAGGTGCCTTAGGTTTTGTTGAGGAGAATAAATAAATAACATTACATAGGAAATAAAATTAGAATTAGGTCTTCTCTTTCTCTTATCTCATGTCATGAGGAAAAAGTTTGGTATCCAGACTTAATATTAGTATTAACCCCCAAAGGTGCCTTAGGTTTTGTTGAGGAGAATAAATAAATAACATTACATAGGAAATAAAATTAGAATTAGGTCTTCTCTTTCTCTTATCTCATGTCATGAGGAAAAAGTTTGGTATCCAGACTTAATATTAGTATTAACCCCCAAAGGTGCCTTAGGTTTTGTTGAGGAGAATAAATAAATAACATTACATAGGAAATAAAATTAGAATTAGGTCTTCTCTTTCTCTTATCTCATGTCATGAGGAAAAAGTTTGGTATCCAGACTTAATATTAGTATTAAATTTGGCAGATCAAAGCAAAGGTGTGAAAAGTTTCATATTCTATTTTTTCTCTTTTCAGTGTCTTTGATTTTTTAAAATGTGGATAACTTTTTGAGTGCTGAACTAAAATCTATAAACCTATTCCTGGCTGAAGAATTGAAATAGTCCTGCTCTTATGTCAGTGATGTCGATAATGCTACAAGTTCAGACAGTCTAATGGAAGTCTCTTAAAAGAAGAAAAATAAAATAAAATAAAAGCTCCTCAGAACTCTTGTGATCCTTAGTGTGTATTTGAATTTTGGAAAAAATAATTGAGAAATAGAGAGATCTGTCCATGTATGACTGTATCTCGCACTATGAACAGGATAGGTCTGACAGTTTTACTTCTAATTCTCTGTGGTTCCCAGCTTTGTTTGTGGTCAGCAGCTACATCTGCTTAATCAAGACTGTGTTTTTCAGTTTGTGGTTTTGATGGCCAAATGTGTGATCTTTATGTTTCGGGGGAAAAATGTCACACTTTGGCAGGTGACCATGCAGAGGTGTTTGAGTTACAGGCACATATTAAGAGCCAAGAAAACAAAATAACTTGCATCCACTGGTCAACATGGTCTTTTAATGAGCAGACCAGTACACTGCAGCAGTGCTAAAAGGAAAAAGGTATTAAGAAGGTGGGGCAATGTGGGACAGAAGGAAAGGTGAATTGTCACTCAGGTGCTTTACTTCCCTGTAAATCTCATCAGTGTCAGCTCTTGCAGCCACAGTTTAATAACATTATAATAATATAAACATGGATAAATAACCTCGTATTACACTCATGGGAATCTCATACTGCACAACACAGAACTAAAGAATCTGATTCCTCTGAGCTGCCTTTCCTCCCTCGGGAGACCTGGGAGAGCAAAGGATGCTCAGACCACTCCAGCATTTTTTCTTCACCTTTCACCATTCATTCTTTGAATTTTTTTTTGTTCTACCCTCTCTTTGTCCCATCTCCTGGCGCTTCACGGAGAGGATTTGAAACCTTGCCACTACTGGAGACTTCATATTTTCAGCACCCTGTCAGCATAATCTTAGTAGCCTGATGCTTATAACATGGCTGTAGAGGTGCTGTAAGCGGTATCACCCAAAAGAGCTCTCTGTGGAGGTGAAACAGAAGCTTCTCCATTCTTCAGAGCAAAACTATTATTTATGCTATTTTCACTTTCCCAACTGATCTCTCAGCAGTCATTGTACACATTGTAAATACTGCCAAGCTTGGGAGCACAGAGGAATGGCATAGGTAGAGGTGTTCAGATGTGTTGCAAACCTTTTGTTCAGCTGTCAGACCGTTTGAATGAAGATGGCTTCGTGTCAGGCATCCCATTACAGACACTTCATGCTCAGGCTTGTTTCATTTGTTCCCTGGGTGAAGCTGGCAGGAGTCACTGCAACGTGAATGATCTTGCACCTGGAAATCTGCATAGAACCCCTGTGTTAATGAAATTGCTCACATCCTGCTTGGTTCATGCTAATATTGATATCATTAGTATCGATCACAGATTAAGCTTCTGTCTTCAAAGCAGGATAGTTTTAATTATGGTTGAAATCCTCCTCTGTACTTTAATCTATACTATTTTACTTTGAAGTTATAGCGTTTCTCTGGGTGCC
Organism: Eulacestoma nigropectus; assembly: GCA_013397775.1. Taxonomy (NCBI): domain Eukaryota; kingdom Metazoa; phylum Chordata; class Aves; order Passeriformes; genus Eulacestoma; species Eulacestoma nigropectus. The sequence goes on along the minus strand of VZTE01004910.1, from coordinate 1,031,007 downwards.
ATTTTCACATCTGAATATATTGTCATGTAAAGCCCTCTAAGCTGCTTCATGCCCATTTATTGCCCTTAAGAATTGATTCCGTCCCCTCGAGCATTTCCTTATTTTTTGAACGTGTGCCTTTGTAGACTTTACAAGATGTGTTACCACATTAATCACTATAAATTCCAGTGTGTGCTTAAGGTCTTTAACGTTTGGTCCCAAGAGGCTTCACATGTAATACGTGAATTAGGAGCTCTTTACATACTGGAAAAGGTGCAGAATAAAGACATTCTGTAGAGCTTGAAACACTTTGAGAAGTGGTTTGTGCTTTGTAAGTGCTGCTCTGCCTCACATTCCTCCATTTGTAGCGGTGCTTTTGACACTTTCTTGGTAAATTGGGCTTCCATGCCCAAATAATTAATTAATTAATTAGATCACTCATCTATGCGTGCCTGAAAAATTTTGATGGCTTCATTTTTAATAAGTAAATCTGATTGTCCTAAACTCCAAAGCAAATAAAACAAAAAGTAAAACAAAAGAAGGTCTGAACTGCATTGTTCTCCAGTGAGATCTATACACGCTGATGCTCTGCTTAAAAACAGAGCAGGACATCTCAATCAGAAATGCAGATACTGATTTACAGGGTATTCAATTAGAGACCTGTTTTAGAGAGGAGAAATGAACTGAGCATTCAGCCGACCACAGTGTGCTCCTTGAGAATTCATTACTTGCTGTGTTGGGAAACTAACTGGTCAAGGAAACTCAGAGTACCTGTCAGGGTTGCTATTTGAGAAAAAACCACTTGCCTCTGTCAGCACGGCTGTTTGGATAAACCGATCACTTCTCTAATCGATTCTGAGTGCTGAAAAGTTGCCATGGATACAAGATCCTGCAGCAATCAAAACAGAAGGTAAGTTTAGAATTGGAAGTGACAGATTTATTCATCACGTACTTAACAAGCCTTTGAAGGGAAAGAGAGAGTTTGTCAGAGTCCTTAGGCTGTGTATAAAAAGATCGTGGAGAAATACTCAGAGAATTGCCAGTAGGCACTTCAGTTGGAGAGGACTGGATAATATTTGCATTACAACCATTGCACAGATGTGTTTGCTTGAAACTTTTGCTCTGGATGACAAAACCATCAAAGTCTGCAAGCCTGTTGTCATTTATCTTCAGTCTCGCAAAAAATGGTCAGCTGCAAATTTCTGTCTTGTTGGTGGAGGGTTTCAGACTGTTCCAGGCTCAGCTTAGGAGGCAAGGAATGCAGGGCAGCCCCTTCTGAAATCAAACCTTTGGATCGTTCTCTCCTTCAAAGCAAATGTCAAAAAGTGAGTTTTTAATGTCCCCTACTAAAAATTGCTGGAATCCTGCAGAAGAATTGATTGGATTTCTTTGTGATCCTGCTGAGCTGCCTTCTGCTGTCCTGTTTTACAATTTTCTGGGTTTAGTGCGTTTTTCAGCTGGGTGTTGCAGGGATGTCACCCCTTCATTTGCTGATGAGGCCGTGCCATACTGTGGTACACAGGACTTAGTCCTCAGAAATTCACTCACTCGTATGAGTGAGATGGGAAACAAAACAGCAAAATCTACTTTAACTGTGAAAGGTCATGGAAGACAAATAAAAAGAACCGAAAGGAGAGGGAAGTGTTGCAGTGATTTCGTTCTCCTGGGTAGGCTCCTTGCAGTCTTAGAACTGTGCTGAAATTAATTTTCTCTCTTAGTTCTTTCAAACTCCTCAGAAATCACCTCTCCCCTCCCACTTCTCTAAACTGAATGTATATTTAATAAGAGGACATGCAAAACCAAACTCATTTCCTGGTTTCTCCTACGTATAAACATACAGTGCTAATTGAATTTTTTTGGTAAATCAATGTTCACAAAAAAAAATAAAGCGTGTTTCCTTAGTTCAAAGCATGTCTGGGTTGGAGGGTTTTGTGCACAAATCAAGAAACCTCTGTGGCATTATATAAACACGCAAAGAAAGTCGGTGCAATTGATAGGATTTCTTTTCAATATTTTTTTCTGGTTTTCTTTTCAACCTGGGGCTTCCTAGTAAAACTTGAAGATTGAAATTCACTTGCAAAAAAGCCAAGAGAGAGCGTTTAGTGGATCTGCGTGCAGCAAGCCAGCCGCGTTTAGCTGGCCTCTCGTCCCAGGGAGAGGAGCTGCCAGAGAGGAGCTTGTGCAGCAGAGAGGACACGAGGCAGGACGTTGGAAGCTCACAATTGGTGTTTAAGTCTCCGCATCGGTGTGGCGCAGGGCTCAGTCAGTGTCCCCTGGAGATGCTCCTCAAAATGGAAAGGTTCTCATTTCACTGCGTTCAGGGGTGCTGGTGCCTTTGCTTAGCAAGCCAGCTCCTGTGCATTCTGTGCTTGTGGTCGCAAAAGTGAACCGGTTTTCCACTGAATCTTCAGTTTGTGGATCTGAGTATGCGTCGTTCAATACTTGTGTCTTTACGCTCATTGTAAACTTAAACGATGCATTCCCGTACTAGAGATAAATAATGATACAAATTTGGTTTCAGTTCAAGTGGATCTGGCTTGATTAGTGCACTGTTACACATCTTCCTCTTCAGCATTCTGGGGGTTACAAATTAATAAAGTCCATCTCATAGGAAAAAGAAAAGTTTTCATAAAAAAACTTGAGATTTTGTTTGCTGCTCTATCTGAAGCTAGTGCTATTCACAAAAATTTGGGCGGCTGCCCGATACTCTTCTGCAAACCTCAATCCTCCAAAGATATGCAGAGGAGCGTGATTTATGGTGCTCTCCTATATCCTGTGTGTCTTTCTCCTTTGTTTCAAACACTCAGTCACAGAGGAAGAACACCACCGTATGGCCTTCAGAATCACAAAAAGAATGAATAGCCAGCATTTGGTGGAGGGCTGGGGAGGGATGGAATGCCTAAAACACCTGGAATGCATTTGCCAAAATATTAATCCTGGGAGTCATTTCTAAGAATTTTGAGAAGGATAAAAGAGCTTAATGCTCCCAAGACAGTTGCATGGGTGTCTCTTAAATTATGGGTTTTTGGTTTTTGGTTTTTTTTGTTTGTTCGTTTTTGTTTGTTTTTGTTTTGGTTTTTTTTGTCTGTTTTTTTTTTGTTGTTGTTTTTTTTTTCTTTTTGCTTCTTTAAATGCAAAGAATTATTGTTGTAGTTGTCCATTGCCCCACTGCAAACATTTACCAGCTCCTCTGTGAGCACTCCTGGTCTCTCCTGGTGCACAGCCAGCCTTCTTAGTGTAAACTAATGCCTTCTGGAGTGTCAGATGTGTGCAGAGAGACATGGTGTTTGAAGGTTATTTAGACAGACAGACATAAGTATTTTTTTTAATCCAATAAAATAGGTTTAAGTTGATGTTTTGCTCCGAACCAAACTTGAAGTCTTCTATGGAATTGCGTTTGTGAGGCTGCAATATTTTAGGCTACTCTGCTAGACCAAATCTGCCCGTATCCTTCGTGTACAAGGGAAGAGGGACCACTGCAAGGGTTGATCTCAATCTTACATCTCAGCTCTCAGTGGTTCATAAATGATCACTTGTTATATAAATAGAATTTGTTGCATTTCCACTTAGAATTTGTTGTATTTCCACTTATAATTAACTCTCTAAAATCTAATACCCACCTAAAGAATGATGTCTTAAAAGCACCCGATCTATGTTCAACAGGGAAATACGTTGTTTGGGTGTTTGGATAAGGAGAACATGAGAGAGAATGTTACACGTCACCATGCACAGCATGTAAGGAAAATAGTTTTGTAGTATTAGACACAGGTTAGTCTTTACATTATAAAATTAAGTAATTTTGCCTCACTACTTAGATCTACAGTAATTTTTCCTCAGTTATGTGTTAGCAAGTACAGCATGACGTTACAAAATTAGAAATCCTGTTAGTCCTTTGTACCAAGGTCACAAACCACAAAGGGAGCTGCACTAGGATACTCTGGGGTAAACACTCAGGTTTGAAAACTGAATTTACCTTACTTTGGCTGTCCTATAGGTATAATACTCCTTGATGTATATACTTACTTTTCGGTGTGTATCCTTGGTGGACTTTATAAAAAGTTTAAAATAAGAGGTCTGAGATCAAAATTAATTTTACTCTCTACAACATACAATCAATCCAGTTCAACAAACACAGAAACTGAAGATCCTGTCCTAGGATGTAGTTGTATAAATTACCTAATGCATCAATTACTTCCCTCCTTTTTTTTTGTGGAAACTCACGATAAGTTTCGATTTAGAAGAACTGTTACAATATAATATTTCTAAAGAGAGGAAGGAAACTGTTTTATGCTAAGGAATGGATTGTAATTCCTGAGAATGTAGTGGAATTGTCCCTTGAAAACCTCAAGCTGAGATACAACAGCCTGTTTCCTGCCTTGGCAGGCTGTTCTAAGAGCAGGGGGCTGAAGTGGCCACTGATTTGAACTGCACTCCCTGATCAGAAGTTCAAGCTCTTGGCAAGCTTTGATTTATAGCCACGCAGGTTTAGGAATTGGCAGAAGGCAGAGAGCTGCTCCATTAAGCTCCATTGTGCCTGATTATGCACTTTGCCCTCAGAAGAAGGATGCTGCAAATCGGTATTGGGAGTTCTATATCCGTGCTGGTCTTTTTGTGGGGCTGTTTCAACAGAGTCGTATTGGAAGGGAGAATTCATCCTGAGAAATGAGTGAGCCATCTCTTAATTCTGCCGGGACTGAAATGTCTTGCTCTAAAACTAGGATCTCTAAAGGTATGAAACTCATTACCTCTTCAAGCTGTCAAGTACAACTAAAGTCTAAATTTTTAAACCCTTTTTTTCCCTGACACTGATTTCCTTTTTCGGGGGAATTTATTTAATGCTCTCTGCAAGGCACTGAAGTGAAACATGAGTTTCTGGAGAGTTTCTCAGAGTTGCAGGTCTTGATTAACAGCAGGATGATGCTCATTAGTATGACACTATTTTATTATCAGATAATTAGGCTGATAATGCCAATTCAGATCTTGATCACTTTGATAACAGCACAGAATGAAGCTGATAATTAGGAATTCTAATCTGCTAAGTGGATGTTTGTTCACAGAGCCTAGATTGACTACCAAAAAAAGATTTCAAAAATAGTTTTCTGCTTTCACTCTCTTTTCATTTTGGTGGTTCAAAACCACTAACTGGACATGCGACAGTTCGCCTAAATTCGGGAGAGTAAAATATGGTTGGCAAATGGAGTCACTAAATAATTTATTACCTATTCAACTATCAATGAATAATTTTATATTTTTAAGATAATATTGATGGGCTCTTTAACAAAACGGATCAAAGAATTTGATTCTGAGGAAAAAGAAATCACCAACACTATTGGATGTTCTATGATGTAAATGTAAAGATGAAATTTAGATAAACTTACCACTCAATGCTTCAGCATGTCAAGCTAATTTTATACTTTAAAAATTGTTTTGCCCAGAACTTTTTCTTCTCTCTAGTGAGAAATATATCCTTCGAATCTCCTGCCTGAGTATATACTGGGGACGTGTGAATTATTCAATATAAGATATTGTGATCTGCAAAAGTTCCAAGTTGGTTTGTGTCTGGACACTCAACAAAAATCCACGCTGGCCACTTTGCTGTGTGGATTTCTTTCTTCACTGACTTTTTGCAGTGCTCAGAATGGTGTGTTAGAATTGTATTTATTCATTGTTGAGTAAGGAATGGCACATACTCATAACACTTTAATTTCTTTCTGTTAGAGGAGGACCATAAGAATTCCTCCTGATGCTAATGTGAAAAATTAGTTCATTTGTATAGATCGATTGTTTGCTGTTTACTCTCTGAATATTTAGCAGTAGAAAATTACTGGTAGGAGTTGTTACTGACACAGCAAATTTCAAATTGATATTAGAGAGCATTTATGGGAAATATGTTTCACAGCTGGAGTAGGAATATTGAGTAGAAAATCATCGCCTTAATACTCAGAGATCTGCGTGGGTAAAGAAATCAGCATGTTATGAATGTCTAAAAAAAATTAGCGAAAAACAGGCAGCAGAACAAGTGGCTTTTACCTGCAAGACAGCTTTTAAACAGCATGGAATTGTGAGTAAGGCAATCATCTAACGGGGAAGTCCTAAAGAGATCTCTCTTCCTCTGAAATTTGATACTAAAAAAAAAGAGCAGGTGACAATTCCATAGCTGCATGTGAAGGCTTGGTTGTTGGATGATTGTCTGTAAGTCAAGAGACAAAAAAAATTCAGTGCTAATGGCCATGTAGCAGAGGCACGAAATACACACTTGCGAAGTACGAAACAGGTCACATGAATGCAAGTATACGAATTAGAGTTTAGAGACTTTGGTACACCTTCTGTATTTTTTGCACCAAAGACATTGCTAAATCACAAGCGTAACAAAGCATGCAAATGCCTTATTTCCACAAGAAATAAGGTTTGCTTTTCCTTTCTCTTCCCCCTTTAAGAATTAGTAAATGCAAACAATAAAGGGAACAGAAAAATTACCTTGAGTTATTGGAATAACAGAAATGTTGGACCAGGATAATTGGAAAGATTTGGAAATGTATTGAGTAGTTTCAATATATCTGTGGTATAGAAGACCACCTTTTTGTTTGTTTCTTTTTCTCCTGCCTGAGCATTATCATCTTTATGTCCCTCTGGCAATACAAAGAAGCTCTCAGGTTTAAAGTAATTTGCTCTTGATTTAAAAAACAGTTACGGAACCAAAGTGAGATAAAAGGACCAAAGAGTTAACAAATCTTTTGTGTCTTCTAGGAAATCATGCTTTAGATATTGAAAGTGATTCTTTGGGTGCAATTCTCCGGTGCTTTTAGGTGATATTTCAGATAGCAGTGTGGTGAACTGGAGCTAATCTACAGCCATCTTCAGAATTTTAGGTCTCATGGTAAACCAAATTGTGCTACCTTAGGTGTGAATTGTCCCGCTGAGTTGAACACTCTTATGTTCCTGATGGAACAGAGTTCCTGTCAAAACGAGACCCAGCCTGAGCTGGCTGAGGCCAGCTGAGTGCAGGATGTGTTGTTTGCTGCTGCTCACACAGGGCAGCTGATTTACGACTGGAAGTCCAAGTCCAGCTCCTCATTGTTCACCTGAAAAGAAGGAACAATTCTTGTCTGGCTTTTCAGTCGTGCAGTGTGAGGTTTAATTTCTCTTCTCTCATTACCTGCAAATACAAAGGTATTCAGGAATATGCTCTCTGACTTGGTGAGGTTGTGTGCTGTAAATCTCCTTTCAGTGCAAACTACATCTAGTCATTATTAGAGCTGGTGGTGGCTGTGTTTACATTGGAAGTACAGAAATCCATAAGTATTTCAAGAAAATATTGCTGTACTACTTGTGCTTCCGTGTGTGGAGCTTGATTTGTTTTCACTGGGCCCTAGATTTTTTCTCCAGATTTGCTATACAGACCCTGAAATTCATTAATCACATGTTAGCTCTGGGGTACTGACCCAAACTTCACAAGGGGGTGGAAAGTGTGGAGTGAGAGACGGGATAATTTTACTCTTGCTAATAGCTCTTAGGTAAAGCAGTTCTTAAAACAACAGATTTTTTTTTTTTTCTATTAAGCTTCTTACTCTCTTATTCTCACCATTCTTAAGAAAAGGCTAGTTCTTGGTTCCCTAAATTAAATTGTGCTGGGTGCCAGAGGAGATAAAAGTTTTCTGCATGCTAATGTTGAATGAACTGTGTTAATTTTCTTTGCTAAATAATGTGCTCTGCTGTATGTTTCCATCTCTCATCTGGTATGTTAGGCATTATCGGTGTTTAATGAATGTACCAAGATGTTTCTCTTAGAAATGATAGCTACAGAGATAATTCAAGTAGTCAGAAATCAAAATTACTGTGGCTTGCCTTCTGCTTTGTCCCCTGCCAATCTTACAGCACAGGGATATACGGGTAGGGAATGCTGCTTGGGAACGATGGACAAAGGATTTCACTTCCTCTACACGAGAAACTAAAGATTGTCAAATATAGAAGAACAGCTAATATGCTGTGATTTGCCATTAGACCTCTGGAACCAACATCAGGGGATAAAAACTGAGGAGAGCAACAGGCTTGAGCAGTTTGAACCCATGAACTCCGTCACAGTGGTTGGGGCTGCCCAGCATCCTGAGAGATGGCGTGTTCTGGAGACAGGTGTGGGAATCACACTGGAATGGTGATTAAACTGCGTATTGCAGTTAAGGTAGATCTCTATCTTCGAGTATAACCTACCTTTATGCAAGGTATTTTGTGCCACTCCACTAAATCAGAAATCCGGCGTAACATCAGCGATCCTCAAATCCGTAAATTTTCTGTTAAACAGTACACCCTACCCTTGTAAAATATCTCGAAGAGCCTGGTCAGTGAGCACTGGCCTCTGACAAATACTGTTAATAGGGATGGTCTTACTAGAGTGATTTTTCTAAGGAAAGTAATATCTAGGCATAAAATAAATGTTCATCCTGTGTAATTGTTCGATGTCCAGAGTGGCACTAAAAAGCACTGTTGCCTGCAGGCAAATGGTCAAGCGCAAGCAAACGCAGCGTGTTGAAGGACAGAGGATGGGAAATTGGCCATTGTGGAACGAGGGGGCTGACGTGAGAAGCAGAGCATTTCAGTGAGGATGTGAGAAATACTTGTAATGACTTCCAAGAAAAATGAATCTAGCAAATAAGCTTAGAACTGCTGCCAGATCTAACACTGCTGATGGTTTTACAAGACATTAAGGGAAAAAAAAAAAAAAAAGGAAAGCAAATGAATATTTTCTGACAATACTCAGGTAGTTGTTATAATCCTTGGGACCTATTTGTGTGGCTTTGTTTTTAAATTACGGCAGTATTAAATCAATTGAAAAAAGTTAGTTAATATTTTTGGTGATTTTCCACATTTCTAGGCCTTTTGATAAAAAGGAGGAAAACAATATATTACTCCTCTTAAAATCTATTCTGCTTCATATTTATCCCTTCCTACTTTGTAGTTAGGGTGTAAGAATGTTGCTTGGGTTGTAAGTTAGATACTGAACTATTGCTGTTGATGTTGTGTAAGAATGTACATTTATGTGTGTGTATAAAATCTCTCATACACTGCAGGTAAAAATATTTTCCTTTTTTCTTTTGTCTTCTGTGGATTGAGAAGATACTGTAAGGACACTGGTGCTTCTAAGTCTACTTCAATGAGAGTGTCTCATTTTCTTAAAACTGAAGTATCTTCTGGAGAAAGGAAATGCAGCAGATCCTGATGTTTCACCTAGCAATGAATAATTCATATGCAAGGAATGGAAGATAAAATACCCTCTTTACAAGGGAAAATACAAACAATACTTTTCCCTTTGAAAAAAGTGGCTGGCTACAGAACTTGGGAAACTATTTGGAACACGTCGAGTACTGTATAACAAATAATAGTTTTGCTTTGCATTTTGTTTTTATTTCAGCTGTACCTGCTTGTTACTTCTATGGTGTTCACACAAGGTGGATAGAATAATACTGTAACTCTACGACAGCTCACTTTGGTGTTTTTGTTTCAAAAAAATCCCTGTGCTTGCCAAAACCTCTTGTTGATACCAATGTGTGAGGTGGGAGGGCAACTCAGACTTGAAAGGAGCCAAATGCCATTTTTCTGCATCATGGTGTTATCTATACAGGCTTTCTGAAAGTGCCCCTTCCTTACTTGCTGATTATGATACGAATCACATTATGAGACATTTGCATCCTCATATCTCTCTACTAAACAAGCTTTTACAAGGGCTGCTTTGGTGTGATTGCTGATGTCCTGTGTTGCTGGGAAATGAAGTAATTTCATGTCTTATGAATACTTGGTGTAGGAGATGCTATGAAAAATATCCTTAAAAAATCTGCTGAAAATAATTATGAAGTATTTGAAGACCCATAACTCTATAACTGACTACCACAAATTATATTAAAGAAGGAGAATGAAAAAAGTAATTCTTTTGCTGATGGAAGTTGGCAGCTGTATCACTCATTTTCTTAGTGAAATGGATTCAGTGGAATTAATGTCGGCCATAAAACTTCCTTTGAGAGGCAAAACTGCTTAAATTGCAACCATATAAATATGATAGGTCTTCCATAGGAATAGGAATGAAGATTTCTAATAAAATACAGGCTTAACTGGAAAAGGGCTTTAAATGTGTGCAGGAGAGGGTACATCCATTTCCAAGAACCAAACCTGTGTCTCAACCCCCTGTTTGTGTGGGCACCCACATCCTTTGGGCAAACACAGCCTTTCTCGGTGTTTTCAGTCTGCAGAACTGATTTTGTTTGGGAGGATTGATTTTTTAAGTAAGTTTCATTTCCGCTGTTGCAATTCTTCCTTTCAATCTAGAGTTAAATTTTCAGAATTTTAGCCAACAAGGCAGCCATCCTGCAAACCCCAGAACAGGCCCTTTTCCCATGGACAGGCAATCGTTATTCTGCCCTTCTCCAACCTAAATAACCATGGCTCTTATGTGAAGCAGCTGCTTCCATTTTAAGGGTGTTTCTGACCAGATACTGAGCAATTGCCTTGCTATTAATATTATTATTTCATTTAATAGTGAAGCAACTACTTGGCCCAAGTGTCTCATCCTCCCTTTTGTTGTGGAATAACTTTATCTCTTTGGAAATGGGCAGTCATAGGAGGGCAAATGTGTTTCATGCAGATCGTGCAATGATGGTTTGGGGAAGCAATGATATCTTTGTTAAAGTAATTGGTCTCAGGAAGCTGCCAGTAGGCACAGAGAATTGTGTGCATCAAGGTTAGATTGCTGGCATTTACATGAAAGTTTGGGCACTTTTTTTTTTACCAAAATGTTCTGTTTTCTGAGATGATTTTATATTGTGTTCCTCAGTCAAACATACTTATAGGCATTGATAGACATCATAGAGTTGTCTTCCTCAAAGGGATCTCTTGGAGTTTGATAAATTGTTTTCTTTCTTTCTAATTTCTTGTTTTGACTTTTAAAAGTTGTGGGAGGCAGGGACTTAATCAGCCAAACAATAATTTTTATGTAGGCAATTTACATATAACTGAATCAAAATTGCAGTTCCCTGCCAGCTCTGAAAGGCCATGCCATTATGTCCCAATAATATAGGTTCAATTTTTAAAAATTCAGACTGGTTCTGAATTTAATTCCTAGTTTAGTCCTTGACCAACTCCTGTATTAAAATTTCCTTCTCCAAGTTGCCTTTCCCATCCTCCCCTTGATCTGTTACAGCATTAACATGGCAGTTGCTGTGCTCACCCTGCCTTTTTGAAACCAAATGGACCCTTCCTAAAGCCAGTGAATCTGACAGCTGGAGAGCCATTGGTGACGAGTTTGTTGGTATTTTTAAACCTTTTCTTGCTGGAGTACTTTTTTAACCACTGCAACACTGATGAATCCGTTGATGAAGCAACGAATGCAGCAGCCGGGTGCTTTTCCCTTGCTCAGATTATCCTGTGTCTTCACTGGGAATTGTCCCCTTGCAGTACTCAAGAAAACTGAGCTCAATCCCCTAAGCAGGAGGAAGTCGATGTGCTGGAGAGCTGAAAATACTTGAATTTCTTTGTGGCTGCTGCCATGGGGAAGCTGAGCAGCCTTGGACCGCAGTGGCTGCGCCTCCTGAGCAGCACGTGGGGTCAGGGTGTCGAAGCTGAAACAGGCGGTGTCAGGTGGGATTCAAAGCTTAAATCTGTGATTGATATATTTTTTATTTGTAGCCTGGACTAAATACGTGTCAAGTGTCTATGCCGGTTTTCTTTAAACACAAATTAGTTCTCTTAACCAGCCTCTGTTTTGTTTATAAAACCAAACAAACCAGACGTCCTTGTGTGTCCTTGGAGGTTTAAAACAGCAGTGTGTCCTTAACACCTTAGCTAAAATACATTTACTTTAGTCTTCTGTCATAGTTCACCAAGGTACCTGGAGCACAAGCTATCAAAATGATGGGCCTGGCAAGGTGAAGAGATCTGCAGCTGGAAAATGAGGGTACAGTAAATGCACCCCGCTGGGCTTGGGAGTTAGCAGGAATCTCAGATTTGGGAAATGAGTCAGCACCTCGCTCAGGAAATCAGCATGGGTATGACAACGACAAGTAAGACACACCAAAGAATCTTTCATTTCTTTCTTTCCTTTTTCAAACATTAAATGCGACCCCAGGAGCTCTGTCTCTGCTCCCTCAAGGACATGCTCATTATTATTCTGTGTAGGGTCAGGGCAGGAGGGAGGTGGGTTATGCTGTGCTTAGCAATGGGCCTGAAGAGCTTAACCAAATCAGACCAAGGATAAAGGAATCGATAGTAAGAGACAAATAAAATAAGCAGTGCTGCTCTCTGAATATCACATTAGTGTCACACGTTTTCCTTTCTGTTTTGTGAAAGAAAAGCTCTGGGCTCATATGAATGTCTGTTTGTTTTTCAGGTGTGGTGGCGCTCAAGAGCTCTCCCTCTATAATGACAGAAAATTGAAGGCAGACAAAGGTGGATGGGGGGAAAAAGTAGAACACAAAAATGAGTGGGATAAAGTTAAGAACCCAGGGTTTGCTATCAGCTTTGAGGAAGTAAAAAGGGGATCACCAGAATGAAAAGACACCCCCTCCCTCTCCTTCCCAAAGAAAAAACGCTACCAGTAATGGCTAAAAACCCGAGTGGTCCATGCATTCCAGTGGTTTTAGGGTTGAATTAATCTCTCCCAATTTAGGTATCCAAAGAGTACATTTTTGTATTTGACAATTTATATTTTTAATAATAGAAAATAACTAAGTGCTGTCTAGGAATAATTGACCCTATTACAAAGATAGAAACTGGGAGAGTGTGTCAGTCCTATTGCATCAGTAATATTGTGGTGTCATGGCCTAAGTGTAAGTGCAGGCGTGGCTTCCTCTTCAGTCAGGATATTCATATATCCCTATTCTTCCTGCTTTTTCTTTTGCTGTGTTTTGGAAACTGAAAGGCTTGTGGCTGCTTTCTGTTTCTTACTCTGATGTTTTTACCAGTGAAAACACAACTGCCTTTCTTGGCTTTTTAATCCAGTCCTCTAGATCTGTATGCAGTGGTTCACAGTCAGCATGGGAAATTTCAGTTAAAAACAAGCCATGCTGGATTGTTAATGTCTTCATTGAATTGTCAAACTTGGTGAATTCATTGGTGTATCAACAAGTGTCCTTCTGAGAAAATTCCTAGAAATGTTTGGTTTAAAATTTGTGGAGAAAAGGGACAGAAATGTCCATTCTTGCTGTATTTTTGCTATATTGCCATACCAAAAAGTTTCCATACCCCCTAAAGATCATATTTTGTTTGAGTATGTCTAGGTTTTGGGAACAGCATTTATTTCTGGGTAAACATGTAAAAGGAGAGCGTGATTCTTTTCTCCCACAGCTCAGAAGTTTAGTCCTCTCTCCAGGACAGCCACTTTTAGTTGCAGAGCTGCCCATGTGTTGTGCTCCTGACAGTGGCCCTGCATAAAGCCATTGCATTTCGTTGCTGATTTCCTAGAATTAAGTTCGACGCTGCTGACTTGAGAGGCATCATAGAACTCTGCTGCGAGAGGGTAAAAATGTAGTCAGGAAACAAAATAATATGCAATAGATTAAAGGGGGTCAGAACCCCGAAGTGCTCATGCCTAGTGAAAAGAGATGAGATTACTGAAAGAAACAGGATTTTCTGGCTTCATGAGGAAGGTCACTGCTAGCTCTGTGGTGGAGAAGAGGCTGAATTGAGAGCTGTCTGCCAAAGAAGCAGGAAAGAAATGAGGGGAAACTTCCTGCCTATACAGCTGCAAACATCTGAGAAGGAGGAGTGGAGAGCCACCCACTTAACTAGAAATGCCTTTCAAGAGTCCTTTTGAAACGGGGCACTTGGGAGAACATTTACCTGAACAACGGCAAGTAATCCCTAATTGAACTGCCAGAGGCTGTTTCTTGACAATGCAAAGCATTTTACTTTTACCCTTCCCTTTTCTGGTGCTGATTGATAGATGGGTTGATTCTGCAGTTGCCGCTGTAATAGAAATCATCACAATACTATCAAGCACAGTTTAGAGAGGGTTTTATGTGTCACTATCTCTCTTTTCAATAACTTTATCAAGATCAAACCAAACCAATTGGCTTAAAAAACACTTGAACTATTTAGAAACAGATCCTTGTGTACATAGTTTTGATTTATGTAAGTCATCCAAAAATTCAAAAGGTAATAAATCTTAAAACGAATTAAGTTTTAGTGTGAAGTAAAAGCATCCAAATACCAATATTCATTGAAATGTCATTTTGAATTAACTACTTATCAAGGGTCTAGTTGTATGTGTTTATATAATTTAATGAATTTCTTGCTATCTCTAAGTTTCTATTTAAAAAAACCACTGCTATGTTTTAGTCTCTGCTGTGGCTAAACCCATGATATTTTAAGGACAATATTTCTTCTTTCGTGCCTGGGTCTTGAGTATTGTTGTCATTAAAACAGCAAATTGGGAAAAGAAAATCTGTTCGTGGAACAGGAACGATCTATCCACATGGCACAGGCAGAGTCTGGATCGGTTTGCGCAGCCTGTTCTTGCTGAGCCCAGCCTTGTTCCCATGTGCCGCATTCATTTGGTATCAGCTGATGGATCGTATATAAATATGTTGTACTTTTCAATTCTTTGTCAGACACCTACAAGTTTACTTTAGTGATTTTAATTTTATTACAAAAATACCGTATCTGGACCTTTTGTTGACTTTGCTCATTGCTTTCACAGCGAGACTCTTCATGAAAATCATTAAGGACTCAATGAATCTTACAGATACCATAACGTGAGTGTGTTCTCATCTTTCTTCCCAAAGGTAGTGGCCTCTGCTGAGTATGCAAACAGAAATGCAACCAAGTGTTGGCTGCAAGAAATGATGAAATAAAGTGTTTAAACAGCACCAGGAGCTTGAGTGAACCAGCCTCTTTTCTGGCACTGATGTCTTTTCTTGGTTCTGTAAAAGGAAAACCCTGCAGCACTTAGAACAAGAAATCTCTTGAGCCTTCCCCTTTTAATAACTAATAGCTTACTTATTTTTAAAATTGTTTTTCTACTTTGCACTTGAGGGCACAGAAGAGGTAGTGACATGGTCACGTGTATGGCACTGATTTTGTTCACTTCAATCATTCAACGTGTGACAAAAATATATAACTGCAGCTTAAAATGCTGGAATTACTGCTACTCTGCTGCCTATTCTTGTCTGTAAGTATGGGAGGAGGAGTTACATTTCATCTGTTGTCTGTGAAACTGGTAGGGGAATAGAAATGTGAAAAATTGAGCAGCTTGTCCAAGTAATGAAAGTCTTGGGCAAAATCTGTGATAGATTTAAAGCTTTTAATGTCCTTCACCCCAACACCGCTCTTGGTGGATTTGCTGTTTCCAGGGAGACCCGTGTGGCCATTTCTCTCTATCATTTGAAAAACTTTTCTCTGCAGTACTAAGGTTTTATCCAGCAATTACTGCAGGTAAAAAAACCCTCAAAGCCTACATTATTTTATGCGTTTACCTACTTTATTATTTATTTTAAAAGAAAACCATGAAATACCTCGCCTGGAATTCTTCAAAATGCTCATCTACTGCACCCCTAGAAAGGGGAAGTTTGGCCTTCGTATTTTAGGCCACCTCTCTCTTCAATTTGATTGATGATTTCTGATTTATTTATGAATCACACTCACGCCCCATCCCTATGTAAAATGGGATTGACCTCATCCCAAAATTTGACACAATCCTGGCAATGATTGAGGTGATTAGTACTAGCCATCAGTTGTAGCCTTCAGAATAAAATGTGGCAAGTGAATAAAGCCTGATGGCATGGCTGTGCAAAATTTCATTTAACAGCTCATTGCAGGCAGGCCAAGTTGGATTGCCAAATATATCAAATCACTTTTATAGATCTAAGCTGTCTACCTCCTGATTTTCTTAATCGTAAATGGTATAACAGATATTGCTATGGTTTTCCCATGCATTGTAAAAGGAAAGTGTTTCAAATAAGGAGCAGGGCAAGCTGATTTGTTTGGTTAAGTTTACAGGTATAACTTGTATGTACTCCAGATGTTTGCACGCATTCCCAGAGTCCTAGGGCCCTTTGTTTCTCCTGAATCCGCTCTGAATACTCCAAACACATCCAGTCAGTAGGCAGTTGTTGTCAATGAGTTACTAAAAGGGCTCATCTGTTATATTTATGTGCTTTTCATCCAAGAGTGAATAGTTTTTGCTGTGCTGTTTCCAATTCCAGATACAAGGAAATATGCCAGAGTACAAGCTGCTTGCTTTGTTTACAGCTACCTTTTCGGTTCTGATTTTTAGTACTTGGGATGACAAAATATATCTATTCCTCTTTCTTGGTATTGAAACTTTACCTGGATTTTTACCATAGATCTGATCTCTGTATCTATAATAATGCACAGCTATTTCGGCCTTGTCTTATGATCTCTAACACACTTCACACACGTGTTCTGGGAGGAAAGGAGGTGCTGTTATCCCCGTCTGAGAGATTAGAAGATGAAGCACAGAGAAGGAAAATGTCTTCTTTAAGATCCCACACAAAGCTTAGGGCGAGTTTGGGATAGAACAGGAGTCTGTTGGGAATTCCCTGTGATTCTGGCTTTGGATACTTCTCAAGCTCGAGAGCTCAAACCTGCCACTCAACTCCTGCTGATGGCAGTGGTTTTATCATCAATCTTGGGGAGGGTATGGTACACCCGTGAAAATTTTAAAGGCATCCCCACGCAGAGTTTTTCAGCATCCCATTTGTGTGCTTTGGGTCCTAATGTTTGCCCTGTGGTGTTATTCCTAACTGTGCAGTTGTGCTCCTCTCTGATTATTTTGGGGCAGGTGGATTAAGGATGTGACCCTGCAGTTTCATGTTTTATTCATGGAGCACCAATACCTTTAGAAATATCAGCACCACGGTGGAGGGCAGTGATGTGTATCACAATATTAATTTTGACACTTTCATACCCTTGAATAAAAAAATGCGTTCAGAAGAGCTTCTTTAAGTGGCTTTATAAATGTGACAGGCTGAGGGTCGTGATGTACCTGTGTACCAATATAATATCTCAATTGCTTAGATATTGGGTTGTTTCTCTTTGTAGCATATGAAATTTCAGCTGGCTCATATAAAGATCAAGACTGACTCAAACAGATTTTGCAGAGTATGAACAGAAAAAAAAACACTACAGGAGCAATTGCACTAATTTATTGCCACAAAGTGATTGTCAACTCTGTAGATTTCCAGGACTCTCTTTTCCACCTCCTTCTAATGTATGAGATTCTGAATAATCATCAGAAATGTCACTTGATACTGGGGAACCCCCAATTCTACTTTTCTAGACCCCGTGAATCCCGGATTAAATGTCCATATTTTGGCTGAGTATCATTTATTGAAATGACCTTCGTTGCTTAGTAGCAGCATGATTTGTCAGCTGTATTAGAAAATTATACCGTGTGTGAGTTTAGTAGAAATGTGTTAGAAATGTTAAATCTCACTATGGGAATGGAAATCAGTGTGTGAAGGTTCGCAGGGGGGTCAGGACGATTGTCATATAATACTTTACTAAGCCAAATTAGCTTCTAACCCTTTGTAGGTTTTTACAGTCAAAGGATTATTTAATATTCTGCAAACTAAAGGCTCTTCAGTGCTAAGGTGTCAAACCTAGAATGCATTTGTATGACCAAAAAAGAAAAATTTAAATCAACAAAAACCAGGGAACTAGAAATTAGAATTCAAATTAATTTTGGCATTATTTGAGTAGTTCACTGTAAAGGAATTTCTGTGAACAATTACCGCTATTCAATAACTAAGTTCAGATTTGAAAATAACCTTAAAAATAATTTATTTCTTCAAATTATTTGTGTTGGAGTGGGCAGAATATCTCACACATAAATAAAATGCATATCAGAAGAGTTTAATTCTGCCAATAAATGCTGCTCAGAAAGAGAAATGGACCCTTACTTTTCACACTGATTGGTACTTAGAGGTCTAAACCTGAACTTCAATTTATATAATTTATATAATTTAAGTGACACTCTTTTACAAATATAAGCAAAATCAGTCTTATAGATTTTTTTTTTCCATAGAAGTGAAGATTTATGACATTATGCTGTTTGTGAGTGAATATAGGGGGAGATGTCTCAGATATTTTTTGTTTTTTCTTAAGAATTATTGCCCCTTTAGCTGAACCCAGACAACCAGGTCTCAGAAACGCAACAGATGTTGTGGAATGAAAGCATTTGGCACAGAGGGATCTCTCCAGTGTATCCTATTTAGGAAGATGTGAGAGTATGTGTTCAGTCCTTAATAAACTTTTACTGATGTTTACCCTTGTAGGTTGATGAGACAACCTTTATCGATGTCTAAACAACGGGAAAATCTCTTTGGAGCTTTTACTGCTTGGTTGCACATTCTTAGTAAATTCAGTCAACCTTCACCTGTTCTGCTTCTTATAAAGCTCCTTATTTCTCTTTGGATGTTATGTGAGCACAAATATTCCATGTTCCCCTTCAATTCTGGGCAGACCTGTTGGCAGCTGTGTGTATCTCACCCTGGCATTGTGCTTTCAGAGGAAGAAAAATAGGAAGAACTGGTAAGAAGGGGCATTCAGTTCTCTTCACAATAATCAATAGAGACACCTTGGACATGCAGCACTTGTTAAATGAGAGCTAACATAGGCCTTGTTTTTCTAAAGAACCTTTGGTCTGCAATGTCAATTGAATACCAGCTTGTAGATGAATACTGAGAAGCACCGGGGCTGATCTGAGCTGTAAACAAGATCTGAATTCTGCACGATTTTTGTCACCTGTCCAGTCGACAGCAAAAAAAAGTTGTACGAGTCAGGTGATCATTAGGAACCAACATATTCATTTTTACACATTTCTAATTTGATGGAACATTTTGGGATATTTGGTTGATTCAGTTGTTTCTGGATTTGCATTCTCTTAGAAGGGGCTGGAAAGAACGACTACGGGAAGGTGTGAATAAGGAGGAGAGAATTCTTATTTTGGCAGTCATGCATCTATCAGACAGCAGCAAATAATATATTACCATAAGTATCTACTGAAAGGCAGCAGTTGTATAATTGGAAAATTTGCTCAAAACCTGCAAATTGCAGTTGGGCCATTTTTTAAATTTAAAAATAAGGAAAACAAAGTAAGGAAGTATTCTCCTGTTTCTTAAATTGTTTTGGGACATCTTCTTGAAGTACAATTTGTTCTTTATGAATTTAGATCTGCATCATAGGATTTTGTGTAGTGCTTCCTGCTATGTGCCTCGCGAATCATTCCTAGGACAACTTATTCCTGAATGTAGCCACCAAAAAGACCCCTCTAAGAGAGAGAGCTGCACCTCATATTATTTTTGATTGTATTTCAGAAGCTCTGGTTGCTCAAATAGAGGGGCATCCCTCAAATATAACTTCCAGAAGGGCTTATAGGATTTTTCTTCCTGCTTCATTACAATTGTAGTCTGCAACCGCGTAGAAAATGTCACTTGAAGTGTAAAAGGAGAGAATGTTGTCTTGAACAAGGTGATGCATTGGGCAGGCTCTCAAAGCCAGTCCTCCTTAAAACTTGAACAATTTGACTGAAGAGATTCGGAATTGATTTTCTCTCTTTTTCTTCCCTCCAACTTTAATTTGCGGTGTTGTGGAGTGCATTCATGTTCCTCTAAATGGCACAGCAGTCTTGGGCTCCGTGCTTTTGTCTCAGATAGCTGCTCGTAACACAGGTGCTTTTTTTGTTGAGGGGTCTGCTGAGCTAATCCCCAAATTGATCCGTGGGGGACAAAACGTGGGGGCCCTGGAGGGAAAGACTGAGGACGTGGAATGTGGAAAGCAAGGAGATGTCCACGGAGACAAGGAAGAGGGAAACGTTCCCAGCTGTTTCCATTGCTAAAGGAGGGACAATCTGTGAAGGATGACCTTAGAAACGAGCAATTGCTGAGACCCCAGAAACTGTGTCTTGCCTTCGCAGCTGCCGCACCTGTGGGCGGCAAGGAAGGATGGAGGTGGCTCCTCGTTCTTTGCTGTGTACCAGAGGTCGACTTGGCAGTGATAAGACTGGCAGCAGTCACTGATGTATTGCAGAACAGCAAATAATGCATTAACATGAATATCTATTGAAAGACAGCGTTTATATATTTGGAAAATTTGCTCAAAGTCTGAAAATTGCTGTTTGTTCATTGAAAACATTGCATTGAGGGCATAAAATTATGGATTAGAAGCTCTTAAATCTCTGGCTGCCTTGCTTAACAGAGAGTCATATTAATGTATTTTCAGATTTTATAAAATCACTAGATTTTTGTTAGTTTCAGAGAGGTTGAAGGAGTTTTTAAATACGGTTCAATTCATGATTCAAGTATTTTAGACTAAATAAAAATATTTGCGTTTTATTTTAGCCCCACTTTCCTAATAAAAGAGATCAGTATAGTGAATTTTTGTCCATCCTGTTCTTGTTGACTTGTTACAACCAAGTTTGACAGCAATATAATATTTTAAATTAATAATTACTCGGAGGACAAAGAGACAGTAAAGGCTAAAATCTCCCTACGGTGTGAGTTCAGCTCAGGTATTGCTCGTGGCCTGCCTGTCACAGAGCAGGCAGATGGACAAATAGGAAAGAAGCTGAGGATATCAAGAGGCTTTGGAGGATGCATTGAGATCCTGTTGAAGACCGGGAGAAAGGTGGATTCCTAGGTGTAAACAGAGCCTACTGCTAAGGCAGGGAACTGTGGGGCTTTCAGGCCACAGAACTGAGGTCTCACAAGTTAAATACAAATACATGCCTGCACAAACACGGGAGCAACACTCCTGGTTTTGAATGTGAACCTGTTCAGCTGGCCTTTAAGTCCTGAAGCTAAAACTGGCTGATTTTTTGCCCAAGGGAGTGATAAATAATAACACCCAAATACTAAAATCTTCATGGAAGAAAAAAAAGTCTCCATCAATAACGCAGTGAGTTATAAGTAGTGATGTAGTGAGGAAATCAGAACAAACCTCTCCTTTCTTTGTCCATATTTTCAGCCTGGCAAAGAGTGGCTTTCCTAACAAGTCCAGAAGTCCTGCTGTGAGGAGAGGGTGAGCACCAAGGAAAAATTAGGGCCAGTGTATCCTTCTGAGTTACAGAAAGGCAGATTTATGGGTTGAGTCTGTCCTTATCAGGTAGATCTGGTTTGTAGCTTGAGTATTAAAATGGCTTGCTCTGGACAAATCCTTGCTTTGCTGAGAACATTAAAATGTCAGAGTTTAATATAGAGTAATTGGAGAGAACCCTACTCGAGAAAGAGATAAAGTGAAGTTCTTAAAACAGGTTTTAAGACTGCTGTGAACCCTTTTTGTCTGTCTTGAATAAGTGTGTTCCGCTTTAATGAGATTATTTTGAGGCTCCCATCAGGTTTTATGCACAATTTTCTGCTGGTTTTCCAACAAAGGCTTCTTTCTGTTTTTCAACAGACTTTCCTTTCTATTGGGTTAACAGTAATGTCTTTATAGCTGATCAAAAGTAGTCAGGTTAACTGACACACAAATTATTAAAAACAGTTATTGTTCTGATTCATATATTTACACAATCATTTATTTAAATTTATAGACATATTTATATATCTCAGTTATGTCAATATTTGTTTTGTTCTTTGGCTGCCTAATCTAATGCTTGCAAGAGCCTTTCCTTTCCCCATCTCAGATGCAGCTGTATATTTTAGGGGTATTATTTCCCTGCTGTGTCCTACGTGAGGAAAAAGGAATGAGAAACCATTCAGGAGGAAGGCAAAAAAGAGAATGTTAAAGGCAACCCATAGCTTAGCATCATTTGCATACCCCATAAAATTCAATTCAACCAAGTCCACTCCCTGTTGTTATGGAAGAAAAATAACACACATCTTAATTTTGTACCTCAGCCTTTGTTTCTCCCCAGAGAAAAGGGGGTTATTGTAATTCCAGCTTAGCAGAAATATGTAAGGCTTTTACTCATCTTGTGCATAAAACTGAGAACCCATGCAGTTGGGACTGCTTATTTATTTCCTATTAATTCATTTCAGTTTTTATAAGTCAACCGAGCATTCAGCATTTGTAAAGTGATTCTGGAAAATTATTTTGCATAAGTAATAGTAAACACTGGCGTCGCTTCCTGGCAGGGAATGAGAATGATTCATGCAATTCCCAGTGGCCTAAGGAGCAGAACCAGGGGCTGGAGCCATGAATAGCTCATTGGCTGAAGTCTGGCAGCAGAAAAGGCCGCGCTGATCAGCTGTGCCTTCACCAGCAGGCATCTCCTGAATCAGTGGGAATTGCTCGCTGTGAGGCAGAGAGGGGCACAGAGGGAAGATTTGGCGCACAAATGTGGAGCAGGGGGAGATGGAGAAAGAGGAAAACCTCACACCTGGAAAAGAAAATTAGTCGTGAACAGCGTTCTGCTTTCTCCTGTTAATTTCTCGAGATCTGGAGCAATGCCAAAAAGTTTTATATTCTGTGAAGCACTCCAGCAAGCTTCCAAAGTAGGCCTAAGATTTTACAGCCTATGCAAATTCAGTTCTATTAGGTCTGCCAAGTTCTTGCTGTTTAAATGGGACCCCATTACTTCAAACAATATCGCTGTCAGCCGTTACACAGGAAATTCTTCCTCTTTCTCTTGTTTGTTTTTAAGCAAATCCAGTTTCAACTTAATTGTAATTTAGACTTTTATCTTTAAAAATCAGCAAGTGAGCCAATGAAAGCACTCTGTAAAAACATAAATAACAGAGGTAATCAGATACTGAAAATAAAATACATGAAACAAAATCTCATCAAGTAATGAACTGACACAATTTTCTCATTTCTCTTTTTGTTTCACAACAGCTAGATTGTCAGATGACTCATCTGCTTTGATTTAAAATAAGATGTGTTTCTGTAGAGTCGCTTACTTGTATCACTGCCTTTTGTCAGTGAGAATCAGGGAGCCTTTCACAAAGCTGCTCAACTGAGAACAGTTTACAGTTGCACTGTTGGGATATTTTGTTTTCTTCATGGGGAGTGTTATTGTTTCAGTATTTGTGCTGGGATCCAAAAGCCATTGCAGAGAACGAGTTTCCATTGACAGCAGGAAACTTTCTGTCGGCCTTTCCGAATGCTTGGGCTCCTTCTGCCAGCTTCAGACCCAGAACAGGGCTCTTTTCCCCCTTCTCTATACCCCGTTTGTGATATCTACAGCATCTCTTACTTCAGATCCAGAAGAAAATAAATGAATGCTGATGCTTGAGCCCTTGAGTAAGTGCATCTGAGTCGATGCTCTCAATCAGACTCGAAGGAATCAGATCCTTGCGGAGGAAGGAGGATTTACTGCCCTGAGCCAGCTTGACGGGGGGGGCTCTGGGAACACCAGGTATTTCTGCTACCTGAGGCAGATTTGGTTCCCTCTAATCCTCAGAAAAAAAACATTGCAAGGAAACAGTTTTTGCATCAATTATTGCATCAATTCAAAGGGAAATATCAGTCACCTTTTGGGTGATTTGAAGGGCTAATGAGTATTGGTGCAATAAGGAACGGAAACAAACTGAGCACGATATTATGAAGATAAAAATGTGGAATAGAATGGAGAATGGGAATAAGCAGTGAATAACACAGAGTAAGGAGAAATAAAACACTAATGTAGAAATTTTTATACTACCCTGCAGCCCAGGTGGTTGTTTCATGCAACTCTGTAGGGTTTTTTACCAGTAATAATGAACAACTGTAGTATAAAATGTATGGCTGTGCACGTAACTACCACAAAAGCTACAGGAAAGACCATTAGTAATTATTATGAACATTAAAAAAACCCCAAAACACCAAAAAACTCCCTATGTTTTTGCTATCTGCACATGGCAGTCATCTTGGCTCAGTGAGCTCATTAGAAAAACAAAATGGTTTTGTTTGATCGTGATGTGAATGATACTCTCCAGGGATTCCAGCAAGTGTTCCCTAAGCCAAAGGCAGTGTGTGAAGCCCGTGTTCTTCTCACAGGGTGGGAAAGCACCACCCTAAAGAAATTTAAAAATCACACCACTTCATACACCACACCCACACCTTCCGGCTTGGCGCTTTTTAATATTGCAGTGGGGAAGCAGTTACCCAGTACGAGACAGCTGCAAGTGTGTGTCCATAGATTCATTTTTACAATGGAGTTATCTTGATTTATTGGGTAGACAATTATGTTTAGCTGGGCCCATTAATAATTAAACACTTCCATTGGTTTTCCCAATCATTGCCAAACAAATGTGGAGGCTTTTAATTTTCCTAACTTAAATGACGGCTTTGCTGTTCCCAAAGGACTTCTTTGCAACTTTTTTTGACTTCTCAGGATCTTATTCTTCATTTTTTTTTCTTTTCCCATGATCTGCTCTGTAAGACTGCCTGTTAGTTTATAACCCATAGAAATTGAAAATGCTGCAAATAACCAAGCTAAACATTTGAGACCACAAAGAGATCAGTAACATTTGAAGCAGGTTTGGGCAAATTATCAAGATTAAACCAGCATGGGGTCAAGCAAAATTGCTTAGAAAATCATAATTTATCGATGTTAAAACAGAAGGAGGTGCTGAGAAGCATTTCAATGGTTCAATTTCTATTCTGCCTATAAAATTATTTGATAATTGCAGTAAAGATGCAGATCAAGTAGAGACATGTGGGTTATGTTTGCTAGGTCTGTATAGACACCAAGCAGACAGTGAGTGCAATTTGCTGTGTTGGTGCAGAGAAAATGCACCATGGATTGTTTAGGTCTTTTTTGATTCTTTGATTACCCTTTGAGGAGAAAAGGTCTGGATGCAATTTTAGGTCATGCCCTGCAGTGAGCTTTGTATTGAATAATGTGTGTACAAATGAAGTTAAACCCAGTACTGACCAATGGTTACCAAAAATAAAGTGCAATATCTTATCTTTCTCATGGAGCAAAGCTGCTCAGGTGGACCAGAAAGGTGTGTTCCTTCCCTTTAGAGGAATGTTGAGAGTCTGGATGATATTTATTGATTGCTGAGCCAGCAGAAGTTATAGCTAGCAGTGTGCTAGAGACTACAAATGAGGTCAGGGACATTTATTTTACCTTTAATTTGTGGGGTCACTGGGTGCATCTTTGAAATAACAGCTACTCTCCAGACCTTGTCTGTATTACAGCACAGAATCCTGGCTTCTTAAGGTGCAGAGTTGATCTGTCTGAACCACATGGTAAATTGTAGTTAAAAAAATTTAAATATTTGCATTGTGAACCTAACTCTGGTCTCATTTGATTTGTTGAATGTATTTTATCACAGCAGAAATACTTTTAAGGATCAATACCAAAATGCCTCACTAAAGAAATATTTATTCTCTTTCTTGGTGTCTCTAAATTCATTATCAGGAGTACTTTTTGGGGAACAAGGGTTATATACAAAAGCCCCAAAAAAGCAAAACAAACCCAGGTCTGAAATGGTTCTGGTTAATACAGTGAGTGAGCAAAACCAGTTTGAGATTTCTGCACTGTGATCATACCTTTGCAGCCACGCTACTCAAACCCAAAATCTGTTACTGCTTTGCTTTGGTTTTGCTCAGGAGAGCACAGCCATGCAGATCGAACTTCAGCTTCTTAGTTTTATCTCCATCCTCATATTTCAGTGGAAATTAACTCTCCTCCTATTCATTTGAATAACTTAGGGATTTTATTCCACTTTCTATAATCTTCTCCTTTTATAAATATTATTTTGTTTATTAAATAGCTAAGCTAATATAACAAAATAGCACAAAGAGAGACAGCTGAAGAATTGCAAACAGAGAATGATTAGGAGATCAATAAACAGTTCAGTAATTCTGAGATGACTTTGAAGTGACCTTCCAGAATGAAAAAAAAGCTCAAAGCTGTGTAGGACACACAAATCTTCAATGATAGTTACTGTGCCAAGAAAATTTAAGTAGGTTGGTAATGTTGATTTAGCTGTCTTAATTGTGTTGAGCACTGCAAGTCACAGAATAAAGGAGCAGCGGTGAGAACAAAAGAAGCACACACAGTAAAGGAATACTCGTGGAAAAAAAGAATGAAACAGTCAAAGTGAAATAATAAAGTGAAGTAAGGGGGTGAGGACTGAACACAATAAACTAACATTATGGCAATGTTCAACTAAAGCCTCCTCCATAATTCCAGGTAAAACATAATTCCATTCTGAAGCCCAGCATTTTAGCTGCCTGTATCACTGGTGATGAGGCTCAAAGCCAGAACTCTTTCATAACGATGTGAGAAATGATGCCTTCAGCCCCTCCAGTATAAACTTCCCCTAAGAAGGTGTGTGATTTTTTATTTATTTTATTGTATTTTGAGGTCAGTTATGTACAGAAAAAATTCTTGTGCTTTCATTTAATTTTCCTGTAACGTTTAATGTTTCCTCAAGACTGGCAGAAATATTGCTTGATTTTCTTTAAATTTTAATGTTTCAAGAGACTCAGTCTTACACATGCAGAAAGGGCTTTCACTCCACTTACAGTATTTAGCATATAATGTTCCAAAAGATCCTGTTTTATGGAACACACCAAACCGTGGGAGGTGACAGTGGAGTGCTGCAACATATACAGAGTCACGTTCGTGTCTCTTGTCCAATTCCTAATGCTATTGGAATGTAGAGCTTTGTTCAGACACTGCTGCTCAGACAGGTCCATTTTCCTTTACCCTGGACAAACTTAATTTTATGAGAAAATTTCTGTTCTTCTTTTTTGGCAAATAGTTGAGAAATAGAGACAAAAAGTTTTTTAATTTTTTTTTTTTTTTAAACCAATCTGAGCTTCTCCAGTAAAACCACTTCAATTAGGGGATGTCAGCGTGCATGTCAAATCAGCTCCAGCTTGAACTTCCAGGTAGGAATAGCCTTCAGGAGGCAGCTTAATTGCTACTGTTTCACAGTGTGTGGCTGGGAGTTGGCAGTGTTTGACTGGGTAAGCTCTATTAAAAATTGCTTGCAACACAGATATTTGGGAAAGTCATGAACTGTTTGGCAACGGAAGGGAAACAGAGACCAAGTGACTGAATTATGGCTTCATTTCAAATTGTTTTCTAGTGATAGGTTTGAAGAAACCTTCTCAGCAGAAAAAACCCCAAGGGTTTAGGAAGGTTATGTCAGCCTAGGAAGAAAAGAAAGAAATTGGTAAAGGTTTGCTTGTTTTTTCTTTTTGTCTTAGGAAAATAATACCAGGCGACCACTACTGCGTTTCCAGCTTCATACCCCAGTGAAACAGCACATTTCTTTTCATGTCAGATGACATTTTCTGTTAAGCCCATGACAGTTTAATTTCAGTTAACCACTGCTAACAGCACCAACATACAAAGAAAGGAGACAGTCCCACAGTCATTGACTGTATATGTAAATTAAGTAATCCATTGTGTTGGGTCATTGGGGAGGTTGTTGATTATTAAAAACTAAAAAAAAAAGTTCTTCCCTCATCCTTGTGACAACCTTTCAGCCTGACTGACACTTATAAAACATTTTGTCTATAGATATGCAAAACTACCTGAGCCTGCAACAAATTGAAATGGTAGAAGAATGAAATATTAAGCCATAGTCCTGTTGTTGATTCAGCGTTCCACGTGTATGTCTCTTAGCTGACTCTGTTCTGAGGGTTAACTATCTTTTTAACGTCTCTTTCATTATGTTCATTTTCAAATGGTAACATTAACAGTGGTGGTGTTATCTAAATGCACTCTAGTTACGTTCTTACTATGTTTGGAGGTGGATAGGATGTTCTGTATGGTGCAAGAAAACAGGAGATTCTGGAATGCAGTGCAGTCCTGAAAATCCTGTTGTGCTATAGGAATGGTCTATTTTTGCATCTTTTTAATTGCTATCTATCATTTTAAGTGTTTTGTCCAATATTCATCTTATAGAAATGTCATTAGCTGTCCTCTCTACTTATGGGTCGAGTCAAGCACAGTTTCTGCCTGAAATCCTGTCAGTGTGAGATCCTCTGTACCTTCTAAGAGACTTACTGAACACAAATAGCTGCCAAGACCTCTAATAATTTATCATTGGTTGCTTCCAACCACCAAAAAACATACAGATAATTTCCACAAATACCTAAAATAGAATTAAATAGGGACGCTGTATGTTGATTTGGTTTTGCTGCTGATCCTAATTGTATTCATGATTCCATAAATGCTCTCTAATTTGCCCTTAGGCAAAGAAGTTGTAATACACAGTTTCTCAATAGGTTAATGTAAGATAATGACTTTTTGCTGGGGAACATTATTTATAGATAAGGAAAGGAAAAGTCTCCATGTGCAAAACTAAGGAAAAGGTGGGTGAGCAAAGGAAAGGAACAAAGAAGCCAAATCAAAGGATATCGTGCACCTTTACCAGCACTTTTCTCTCAGTTGGACAGAACCTGCCTGTATTGGTTTCATGGGACTGTGTTTAGAAAAATTAGGAAAAGCAACTGGAGGAATTTAATATTTCTACAAAATTAAATACCATTCTTAAAAACACAGGAAAAATGAATTTTGCCTCAGAGGAACGCCTTCTGCCATTCTCATTCATGCTTGGCACCCTGTGCTGAAATTAGTCCTGTGGAATCAGTGATTAAAATCTGTGTAAAGGCTCTCATTAACTTTGCATTGTGCCCTACAAATGGGTCTCTTAAACGTACAGACTGCTCAGCAAATGCTTGGCATCTTATAAATAATAGACCAGTCATTAGAAACATGCAATAATATTGTTGTAACAATATGATTGTTGCAATGCAGATCATTTACTGGGCACTCTGTACATTTGGGAATTACATTTGTGTGGCATAATCGAAGTCAATGACAGTCTTTCCCCTGATTTCAATAGGCTTTGGATCAGGCTATTTGAGAAGTACCATTAGCTGTCAGATGTGGTTTTGAGACTATATGTATCAATCTGATTAATTAGTAGCAATCTAAAATGTTTTCATGAATGGTTTCTTCAAATTCAGGCTTGCATAAAGAGCTCTGTAATATCTCATTATTGTGGTTCCTCCTACAGCCTTTGAAGCTCCTGTTAATTCTCACTTGATAGTAAAGTTAACCTCCCTACCAACGTAATTGATTAAATAACAGGGACTGTAATGAAATTCCAGCAATTCTTTCTGAATGCAAAGCTGAAAAGGGAATAATTACTGTCAAAGAAACTTCTGGATTCATCTTTCTCAGATGAATTGCTTAGCAAAGTAAAAGTTCTTTTGATCTTTTAAACTTTTCCAGTTTGGTTGTGCTGTGCAAATAAAAAATGCCCTTGTGTTATTTCCGTGTTAGGGTGAGGCAGCACTCGGAGGTGACCCTGATGTTGGTGTGTTCCCCTGCAAGCCTTTCCAGGCACAGTTTGTGCCCACAGCAGGACTTGCTCTTTCTTCTGGCAGGGCGTTTGATATGCTGGGGATTGACAGCTGTGGTGTTCCAATGGCAGGGCTGAGAAGCAAACAAAGTTTAAGTTTGGATGCTGACATTGGCACACTCTGGCAGCAGCATTCATCGTGCCAGTGTTATTTAAGGGGAGCTAGAGCTCTGCAGGTCTAAGTAGTCGTACAATATTTCAATTTAATCAGTTTCTTATTGCAATGCCTCCTTTGAAATGCGATCTGAAAATTATCCAACAAGCAAAGCAAAAAATCTGATTAGAAATAATTTTTGCAGAGTTTTGCTCTTAACTTATTGCTTATTAATTACAGCAATGAATTCTGTAGCTTTCATCATCAGCCAATTTCAGCCTGCTAAGAAGCGTGAAATTTTATCTTCATCAATAAGTTTTCCTTTAAAGATGCAATATAAAAATTGATTACAATGAGTCCTGTGTCTTTACCATTAAGAAAGATAGGTTTGTTTTCATCATAAAAAACAAATTAACTGCATTTTTATTAACTGTTTTCTTAAACCCCTGAGGCTGATCATATTTTCCCTTTACTTGTATTTTAGCAAAGTACAATCATACAGAAAATGTGCTTTTTTATCTTTCAGCTGCTGAGTTAGGCTAATAATCTTTGATTGTGAAGTCTGCCCTTGCATGTTGCATATTATTTTTTAACCTGTTGTTACATGTACTTGATTTAATGCTTATGTTTGCTTACTTCCATGAGTCTTGGACTAATTTGTATATGAGCTAAGGTGTCACAGGTAAAATTTCTCAAAGGATCTCTTTTTGTTCTCGTACTGGTTTTCAGCGTAGTACATTATGAAGGGTTTTCCAGAAGGTTGTTACAAAAACTTGACAAATATAAACATTAAATTCTTTGAAATGATAGGAAAATTCTCTCATTATTTGCTGTTACTTTTATTGTTTTCTCCTGGAAGGATGTGGTTCCACACCGTGGTTTCCCTTTTGATTCCTCTTCCCTCTCCCCTGGTTTTGGGAGTTACTTGGATTTTTTTTTAAATTCCATCCTCTGTCATCGTCCTCTCCCTCCCTCCTCAATACTTATATGGACCAATGGTCTCAGAAGCTGATCTAGAAACTACAGTAATTTAACTTAAATCTTCTGGGATCCTTGTCATGCCACCTCTGACAGCCTGATGGCTCCAGGCTTCCCAAAATTCTTTCTAGAGAAGGCGTAAGAAAGGGACTGTGCCTCCTTAGCTGGGTTTGGGCAAGGAGCTGCTTCTCTGTAGCAGCCGTGCACCCTTTCGTAGCCAGGCCGTGTGAGGGGCTATGTGGGCTATCAGGGAGGCAGACTGAGTTTTAAAAACGGATCTGTATCAATTTGCATCCATCCTGTAAGGGACTAGCTTTACAGCTGCTCATTCCTGTCATCACCTCAAAAAAAACCTGCCTTTGTAATTACCTTCCGTGATAATGTCAGAGATCCCTAGCTTTGACAAAGAGGTTTATAAAACAGCTTGAATGTTTTTGTTACTTTGTGCCTCATCCTCTCACCTTCTTTTCACCGTTCCTCCAGCTGATAGATAGAATCTGTGTGTTTGGCAAATGCTCCAGGCCTTTTTTCCTGACTTTGAGCAGTTTTAATTGTTGTAGATGAGTTTTCTGCTTTCTCAATGAATGCAGCCGACAGAATATCCTCACAAACCTTCACTCTGCTCCTCCTTTCATAGTATCACAGACAATAAATAGCTGAGCCCAGCAGTCTATTTATGGAAGGCAAAAAAAGCCTCTCAGTGGGATGCCAGTGTCAGTTTTTCATGGAGTTTTCAGAATGTCATTTTCTTGGCATAAATGTTCCTGCAATTAAGTATTCTCCATGCAGAAAAATTGATTCTCCATTCTGCAGTTTATAAACTTAAGCATTTCTTTGAGAATCCCCAGCTCATCTGCAGAGCACTGTGCCTGCTTCCCTCGGCGTGTTCCAGTTTCATGTTCCTAATAGAAGCTTGTTTAAGAAGGAAAAAAAGGCTATTGAAATATATTCAGACACTGTGTGGGTTGTTGTTGTATTAATTCTATTCTAATTATGTTGTTGGAATCCACATGACCCACGCTGAATCTAAAAATAATTTCGATGGAAATAATCCTCTCACAGTGTAAAAAGGAATCTGCTGAGAAAGTGTATGAATTACTATGCCATGTACCTGAGACTAAGTAAAAACACATTTTAACTTGCATTATTTTTAGTCAGACAAAATAGTAAAATGAAGATGAGTCCTCAGTGAAAATTGCTTCCTTCCCCAGGTATGCATTCAAAGAATGCAGGATTAGTTCCACAAACCCGTGTTTGGGTAGGGGTTCTTCTTCTTGGATCCATTCACACGGACAGATCGCAAGGAGAATAAGAGGGCACGAAGATATTTTGTATATATTTGAGTATATTCTGC
The DNA here is from genome assembly GCA_013397775.1 of Eulacestoma nigropectus. Classification (NCBI taxonomy): domain Eukaryota; kingdom Metazoa; phylum Chordata; class Aves; order Passeriformes; genus Eulacestoma; species Eulacestoma nigropectus. The sequence goes on along the minus strand of VZTE01004910.1, from coordinate 999,341 downwards.
TTTGTCAGGATGATCAATGAACCAGATTTGGCCTATAACATGCACTCATTTTGCACATTGTATCGCTTCATTTCTAAGCATCTTGGTTTTAGTACTGTTTTTGATATCATGGAATGTGCCACTTCTCCTGAGCATAACAACCCTGAGCCAAACCTGATCTTGGAAGTTTCTTAAACCACTTCATAACAACTATTGAAGTAAAGTCACATTATAGAGATAGGAGAAAAAAGATGATGGCTGACTTGTAATAATTGGACTGGTTTTACATTATTGTGATGGGACTTGGAAAAGAGAAAGGAGGGGAGAGAATATTTGTGTGTGCATGTGTTCCCACATGTTTTGCACAGTGCTACGTTTTCAGTGCCTTTTAGTGGCATAAATAAAATGTGTACACTTGATATGTCAGATGTGGATTTGAAAGTAGAGTGTGATTTAAAATGTTCATATGTATAACCAGGGCACTGATCCTACTGGGCTGTAAGAATTTGTCTGCTTTTCTTCCCTCCTCTCTCCTGATCCTTCAAATAGTATATTGGAAATATTTAAGCTATTTCACACCTGAAAAGGAAACACAAAGGGAAACGTGTGTTTGCTTATTTGTTTGTTATTTGTTTGTTCATTCAATTATGTTTTTCTAGCTCAAAATTACCTAGATACCTAAGTCCTAAAAATCTCATCAATGCAAACTGTGGGAAGAGAGGAACCTTTTAAACGCTACCCTGTTCTCCAGCTGGGCCAGGGGAAAGGGCAGTACTTATCAGCTGGCTGCCAATTTTTAAAACTGTTTCAATAGGTGATCTTTCCATTGTTGCTGATCCTGCTTGGTTGTGTTATTTTTCCTGCTGGGAAAAAAACGCTTTCTCCTTCTTGAGGTTTTTATGATGTATGGTAGTTAACATTGATTAGTACATCTCAAAGAAGGAGGGTTTCCTGTCCTTTATTGCTCTAAATGTAGCATGGTAATCCATGTCAATGGTTTTTTTTTTTTTGCATCACCATCCAGGCTGTATCCCTTGGACAGAGGAATACCTGTGTCTTCATGGGCCAGCAAGAAAAAGTTACAAGGAAAAAACTCATCAATTTCTTGTTTGCTGTAGAATCTCATGAATGGGAATCCCCAAAGGAAACTTTTCACCATGGTCTTGGAGCTGTGCTGTTCATCTGCTGTAAGAATGAAAAGACTGATGGTCTTACTCTTTCAATAGACACAAAAATAAAAGCAGTTTCAAGTTCCTTTTGTTCATCCAGACTGAACCAGGTGGGACCTTGCAGCAGCTATCAACTTGTCTGCCCACGAAAAGTCAGAATGCCAGGATTAAAGGAAAGAAAAGTCAAGGAGGAGGAAGTGTTCTTGTGACCTAATGAGACCTAAATGCAGAACAGCAAACAGAGAAGACAGCGGGGAAAATTCTACCCTCTGAGGGTAAGTTTGCAGTAAGTGCAAACCATCCACTGTTGTTTGGTCTTGCCTGCTGCCAGTCAGGCAGTAAAGCTGGCTGCCAGTAAGGAGTGATTGCAGCTTTAGTTCCGTGATTGCTTCTCTTTGCTGGAGAGCGTTCATTAGGAGCAACATTACTATTCCATTCTTTCTTTTAGCACTGTAGGATGCTACTTGATTTTTTTATAGCTGTTGGGGAGGCAGAGGGAAATCTGAGAATTCGTTGTAAGGAGGTCTGTGATAGTTGTTCTTTTTAATTACATACTTTTAAAATGCCTTGGAGTCAACAAGATTCTTTTTCTCCAATCTCCCTAACTTTTCTAACGAACTATTAAAACTAATCTTGCTTCTAGGCTTGTGAAGCACCATGGGTGGGAAAGCCAATTACATCAATATTTTATTTTTAAAAATAGCGTGTATTTTTCCCCCTATCAAGACCTGTTACATTTCCAGCAACATTCAATACAATAGAGTACTGTTAAATATACCATTGGCATACAATCAACTACCATTTATTTTACTGTTGAGTGATTTGTTATAGTAGATAGAAGCCATTCAATACCATTGACAAACAACAGACAGTCCATAGCTCTGAATTACTGTTAGACTATTTTTGTAATGAATGGAGGCTTCAGCTCGGTTTTCTTGTGGGTGCCAGACACAATTGTGCAGAGCAGAGCAACAGCTTTATTTATTAAGGCTTGCAATGCACTTTTGCCTAATTACTGCTGACTTGTCAGACAATAGTCAATGACCTTCATCAGGAAAGGTGAAACAATTCCTCTCATCTGATTCCTCCTGGCCAAACAGCTTCCAAGGAAAACACTGGATTGTCTAATTGATTACCTAGGAATCCTACAGACCAGTAGTGTTTGAGAGGCCTTTGGGGTCCAGCTGTGTTTTAGATACAGACATTTCCCTTTCTATCACAATACTCTGGCAAAAAACTAAAGGCATTGTGAAGTTTTTAGTCATGCCTGTGTTAGGAGACTCAAGGGTCCACTCTGAAGTGTTGATGTTGTGCAAAAAAATTTATTCACACTAATGACTTTCTGAGATCAGACCGAGCATTGTATAATTTATTCCATCCATGCTCTGTAAAGCAGAAGGTATGAAGCCCACTCTGCAGGTAGATTGCCCTGCCATACCAAGGCACATCTGGCACACAAGTGTTGGGTGCCTTTTTATTTCTTGGCTAACAACCAGTGTTTACCCGAAATAGATGAGGGAAAAAGAGCAGGCAATAATCCAGTTCTCATCTATGTGCTCTGAGTTGTGCACTAGACTCTTGTATACGGATAAACCTGTACAGAGCAGCATCAGCGATTCCTCTGCAGTTCTTGTCCCTATCTCCCAACTAAAAACTTCCCATAAAAACTCAGATTTACTAAAGAGTTCTCCATCCCAATTCATGCAGAAAGACTCCCAGATAAGTCTGGATATTCTTTCAGAATTGACTTTAGCATTGAGTACCTCTTTGCAAAAGTCCTCACAAAGTTTACAGAGTCGGTTTATAACACTACGATTATCAGTTAGCCTCGGCAGTAAGAACTTCTTTTGAGTTCATTCTTGAGGAAACTGTAAACTGTCTCCTCTTGTGTTATGGGCAGAAAGATCCAGATATTATTGACAAAGGCTAGCTCTGAAGCTATGGAATTGTAAATGGAATGGAATACAGTTACATAAATGGAAAATGGTTACGTTATTAAAAGACCTAAAGGGGTAGCACGTGGCTGGGAATGAGATTGCTTTTCTTAAAAAGAAAAGATGTGCCAGCTGTTCAGAATGAAGACCTGTATATCCATCCTCGTTTGAAAATAGTTTATTAATTCAGAGCTATTGAAGATATGTTCTACAGATAATGATAAAATGGGATCCACACCCAGCCAGTGATCATTTTCCTGTTTTTTTTCAAGTCAGCAAATGAAACGAGCATCTTTATTAACCAGAGAGACAAAGGTGCTCTGATGTGCTGTAACAAGGAGAAGCAGGATAATATGGTCAAAGCTGTAGAATAAATAGAAAACCTCAGAAATGCTGGGTGAGCAGAAGTGTTACCACAGCAGAAGCTGTTGAGAAGAAACTTAAAAAGTTTTAATAGCTCTGCCTAAAGGATTACATGATCAAATAAACAGCTTATTGAGCCTGAAACCATAATAAGGTTAGAGTCCATTATAAATTAGAATAATTTTATTCTGCAGAAATATTAATGTTATTTCAAGATCCTGTTATTCAAAAAAATCCTGTTTTGTAACAAGAAACTGAATTTAAATATGTTATTTGAAGGTACTCTGTCAAATCTTTTAACAGCTGCTTCTTCAGGTTATTGAATGAATTACATTGATTGTTGAATTAATAACACTGATAAGGATTGAACTAATTGGAATAACTGGGGTTCAATAATTTCTCACCAATAATATTTGCTTCCTGAAGAAAAAAGCTAAGGAGATTTAGGCTGGATGCTCTAAAATATCACCATAGGGAGTTGGCATTCAAAGAATACTTTCCATCAAAATGTGGTCGACTTCAATAGCAGGATGGTTTGGGGATACGTAACCACCCTGAGGGGCATGCTGGCTTCACTAAAACAACCCAAAACAAATGAAAAAGGAAACATTTGGTCCTTTAAAAGAAAAGGAATTTAAGTTATCCTTTAAACTGTGGAACAAATGGAACAACGAATGTAACTGGAGTTTTAAATGTTGTTGAATGATCTGTAACTATTCATACAGTTATAGAAAGGAAAGTTAGCTACTTCCTATGGCTGTGCCTGGAACCCAGCAGCCTTCAGGAATAACAGCTTCTCCAGCTGTAACACCAGGAGAGAGCAGGCAGCACCAACCAAACAACATTTGGTCCATGTTGTGATTCTCTGTGAATATGACGTGCTGAGCAAGTACATTTCAATAAAACGTGATGACTGAAATATATCTGAGCAGATTATAAAAACACCTATAAAAATATTGGTAAATGGAGAAATAATAACTGCATTTGGTAAAGAGTTTCTTAGAGATCTCTTGATTTTAAACAAGAACAGTACAATGAATAATTTCCTGAAGCAAGGAGTGTGCAGAGCTGCACTGGTCCCTCTACAAAACAAAGGAGAGGCAGCCTGGGATTCTCACAGTGCAATTTGCTGGCTCAGGTGACTGCTTATCCCCCAAAGCAGGAGACACCTGTGTATGTCTTGGGATACACTAAGGAACTTCGTGTAACCTGTGGGTCCCTGCGCTTCCACCCACTCCCTTCAAGAGCCAGAAATCACTCACTGTCATCCAGGGCTTAATCACTCCTGAGGCAGAGACTTACAACTGGGGGAAAGGTGGGAGGGGGTAAGGTTATTTGCCAGGGTGTCTGTGGGTCTGTAGGCACATTGTAGAGTATCTATGTATACAAATCAGTTGATACCTATTGGGCTTACCAGCTCTGGGCAGTCGGAGTTGATGTAAATAAGAGTGAGATCCTAAAAGCTCATCACAGGAATTGAGAGGTAAAACCACACTTCCTAAATGTTTTTAGGTAATTTTGTTTTATAAACCTTTGACACGAAGAGGTAGTCAAGAAACAAATGTTATGAGTGGGAAGTCTCTTGTATGGCCCAGGTTATGTCTTCCAAAGGGCTGCAAGGGATTTTGAGAAGTTTCTGTGGCAGTGGGGAGTTACCTGCTAAGGGAACGCTCACAGTGAGCCACATCCAAACATAGCTCTGTGGAATCGACAGGGGACAGTTCAAATCCTCCTGAATTACAGCTTCTGTTAGAAAAAACAACCAACCTGTTGGTTTGGCAGCCAGGGTGCAGTAAAGGCTGAATAAAATTATTTATCTTTCTCACTGGACCTGGACAGAGGAGGAATAAATGCTGCTGGTTTGCATAAGAGAAAATTTGAAGGCCTCAATTCAGGGGAATGGCTGAAAACTCTACTGGTGAGATGACCTTGAGCTAAACAACCACATTTCACATGGTATCACATGCTCTTTCAGTCATGAAAAAAATGGTGGCTTTTTAAAAGAAAAGCAGAATGGAAATACCCTGCTTTAGTAACTTCCATGGGTTTGCTTTCTTCTCAAGGTCAAGTTCAAAGTGGAATTGTCTGCTGTTTGTCTTTTCATTTAATAATATCCTGGAATAAGTAGCTGAGAAAACAAAAATAGAACATACATCAATGAAAAATACTGTGTACAGCAAATCCATTTTGGCAGGATGGGAATTTGTAACCAGCTCCATTTAGCACCTACCTACTGTTTCTCATTCATTCCTGCTGTCTCTGTCCAGAGTCTAACAGAATTTTGTTCATGCTGCTGCTTTGTCTAAAACACTTTCCATGCCTCATTCACTTGCCTCATTCACTTGCCATCACTTTTCAACTGTAGCAGTTTTTTTTTCCTCTCCTTGATCTCTGCCTCCAAATTTCTTTCTCCCTATGTCATTTTTAAGCTGTATGAATACTTTACCACCAGTGAGTTTAAGGTTTAATAAGAGTTCACTTAAAATACAAGGTTTAGTCAAAAGTCTGTGGAAATGGTTTTATGGTGGGGTTTTGTTGCTTTGGTTTGGTTGGATTTGTGTTCTGTCTTCAATCTGACCAAACTGACCAAATTCCCCATGGATTTTGTGTCAGTAAGATCAATGGTTTCAGATGAGGAGAGGTCAGAAATGAAGGGGATCTTTTTGGTAAGCCATCTCTTTAAGCTGCTCCTGAGCCCGCTCCTGTTCTTCATCATCCTTCTCGCAAGATGTCCAGCTCATTCTGCCCGCTGCAGTGCCCCAGACATAGAACAGTGCCTCACCACAGGAGCAGCAAATTCCTTGTCAAGCTGCATTTGGGAACCTGCACAGTCAAGAGCAGTTGGAACAAGAGCTTGAACGAGGAAAATTGACCTTTTCTGAGTCTGGGGGACACTTCGCTGTCAAGAAAAGTCAGGTTTGGCTGCTTTGTGCCTCAAACATGTGAAATGGCTGCAGCAGGAAGAGGTAAATCTGCCCAACAGGTTTAATGTCAACAGAGTATAAACCAGTAGATGCACTAGCTGGGATTATAATGCAGTCAGTACTGTCAGATAAATATGATGCTTTAAAGGTAAATTTCCTTCCTGAGAATGAAAGTGCAGGTCTAGTAACTGAATAGGACACCTTTAGCAATATATAATCTAGTGTTCCATCATACACCTTCATTATTTCCCCTATAATTAGGATTTTAATCCTTGTATTTGTTCTTTTTAAAAGCCTATTATCACTGCCAGGCATTCCTACTGATTTATTGATTTGTTATGTATATCATGAATGACTCCTGAGGAGTATAATAATGAAGGAGAACGTTATTTAATTCTATACAAATATTTGGGGATGGAGACAATATTATTGTGTGGCTCTATTATGAGAAGCCTTATTTCTTCTAATATCAATGTCACCTTACAAAGCTCCTTATCTGCTATGAAGAAAGAAGGATTATTAGAACTGACATAGTACTTTGCTTTTCAAAGCTATTATATTTCTTGCAATTATTTCTTCTTGAATTTCTGGTGCAACTTCCACTGAAAACCTGTTTGCCCTGTTAGTCTGGTGGCAGTTTAAATAAACAAGTTGCTTCCTTCAATATTGAATTGTCAAAACAACACTGCTATTAGATATTTAATCAAGATACCCGATATTCATTTTATTCTTCTAAACTGGCAACAGGAGACACTGGCAGATATCTTCACGGGGCCTTCCATTAGGCATGAGTGCTACAGATGTCCTTACATTTTCATCAAATTGAAATCTCTTCTTCCTGTCTATGCATAAGGATTTTTTTCATAGTCAGTTCCAGGGTTTTCCTGGTTTGGGAAAAAATAAGAGTATTTGAAAAAGAAGGAAAAGAAAAAGAAAGAAAAAGGAAAACCTACAGAGAAAAAAAAAATACATTTCCAGTGGGCTCACAACCAGTGCTATGTTTTCCTGTTGACTATACAATTTGGTATTTCTCTTTTACAAGAGATGCTGCTGGTTTTTGTAAGCATAAATGGCTTTCTCTGGGGTTTTCTGTTAGAGGTAAGGAAAGGGAATAGCATGAAAGCAGCACGTATGTTTTTTAAATCGTGTGGGTTTTTTTCTAAAGAGAGATGTAATAACCTCCAGTCTGATGTGGCAGCAATGCATTCCCCATATGTTTAGGATACGTGTGTATATATGTGTCTGTTATGTGTGTGTATATATATATTTTTTTTTTTCATTTAGTTTTGGGTTCTATTCACATCAAATGTCCAGAACTTAGGCTGAGGAGACTCTCTAAGGAAAATGCGGGCTGCCACAGGAGCTGATTCAGTGGGTGGTGCTCTTCCTTTGCAGCCAGAACCAAAGCGATGCCTCAGCACGCGGCTGTGGAAGGAAACAACTGAAAGAGAAAGGACGTTCCAGTCTGTCAGTAGGGAAGTTAGCCGTGCTGTAACAAGCTGAAAACATGTCAGTGATAGCAAGAGCTTAATTTGATCTTGAATAAACTCACACCTTTAAAGAGGTTTTTAAATCTCCATGACTGGAGGGATAGTTTTGTTTTGTTTTGTTCAAGTGGGGCATCAAGAAAGAATTTAAAAGTTTGCAACATTGTAAAAATGTCTGTGAAATGTTCTGTGTCTGGACTGAACTGGGCTTGTAGTTTCAATTTAAAAGAAGCTAGGAGCAGATGCTCAGATGCAGGTCTTGGTGTGCTTGTGAGAGAGGGCAGAGGATTCTTTTCTCAGAGCAGGGGACATCTCAGAGCTTTCCATCACTCTGATCCCGGAGAGTGTCTTTGCCCACAGGTCTTCCTCATTTTCTGGTAGAAGCTCAAGAACTGCTCACCAGCAGCTGCTAAAAATAATTTTTGTGTAGCAGTGGCCAAGGTGGCTTTTCCTGTCTTTGCAGAGGCAGCCATGGTGACCTGTGCATTCACATGCCGGGAAAGTGGTGGCCTTGCAAAAGGTATCCAGACTTCACCTTGAAGAAACACATCCAATAAAGCAAGACAGATAATTGTACCACTGTACTGTCTGGCATCAGGCAAGCCCTGTTGAAAAATAAATTAAACCTTTGGGAGTTCATGTCCAAATGCCCTCTTTAGCTTGGTTTAAACTTTGTTTGGAACTGGTCTTGAAGAAGGGATCTTTATTTATCATTAGACAATATGTATGAGGTGTGATCCATTAAGATATTATACATCTTTTTCTTCAATCTAAACTATTTCCTCTGGAGGTATATTACTAATAAATTACTAGTAAGGAAATCTTTCCCTGAGGATGAAAAGTTCAATTTACATCTTTATCATGACTTTTGTCGTTAATAATTGTTATGGATCTGGCGGGTGTCCATAGTTTCACAAAGTCTACATTTAGACTCTAAACAGGATTCGTGTAATGTTGGTAGATGCTCAGATATCAAGGCAAAGAGTGCAGAGGCAGCCACAGAGAGTGATTGATCTGACAGGATATCAGTGAATTGTTGTACGAAGGAAAACAAGCACGCTTATCAAATAAAGTATTTACCTTCATGTTGCAGGCAGCTTTCTAGAAATGCTGAATTTCAGTATAATTCCAGGGTGGTACTTAATACAGTGAGTCCAGATATCACAGCATGTGCTGGCAGTACTTCATGAAAGTCAATGTATTGAGCTCAAGTAACCTTTCCACTGTACTCATGAACTGAGTATCTGCTTGTGTTTAGTCTCTGTCACATCCTTGAAATATGAGGTGAAACCAAAGATAGACATTTTCAGGTCCTCTTTTTCCTGTTATCACTGTATGTAATAATGAGGTATTGAAATTGGAGCCAAATCTACATTTCCAAACCTAAGAGGGAATAAATCAGGCTTTCTAGCAAAATAGCTGTGCCAGCAAAAACTCTATGGTGAGAGTCAGAGAAAGCCTTTCCGAATCAATAATCTTAGACAAGCAATTACCACAACAAAATGTAGAGAAAAATAAGTCTGAGGGCATGGAATAACCAGGTGTATTTGTGTCACCGCTATTCAAAATTAATCTTAATTAGTCAAAAGGTCTTCTGATTTGCTTGGAAGCACAGACTGCCTTAAAGGTTACTGAATATAACTGGCGATGTTTCAGTGAATAACTTGACTAGAGTTATTTGACATTTAGGAGGAGGTTTCTGTGTTTGTCTAGGAGGGGAAGATGTGTACATCTGTGCTTCTGAAAAGCTCTGATGTATGCCAGTTGTCATGGATTGTTGAGCTGAATAGAATTTCAGCTCACTTGGTGCTGATCTGTTAAAACGGGAGGCATGGATTTTGTGCAGAGTGACAATTATCCACAAACTCGGAGGGTTTTTTGTTAATCCAAGCCATGCAGCTGAGTGTTTTCTGCAGTGCACGTTGCATCCCGGAGCAGCCGCTGTGCTGCACGAGCTGAAGGTTCCCTTGTATCTTATGAAACGGAGTGAAATTTTAGGAATTGTTTCTCTGCACCTCCGGCTTGATTCTGCAAACACTTTCAGGCACTTTTGTGGGCTGTAACGCCTCGTTGCTCATTTGGTCATTGCCCAGTTTACTGCGTGCATGGGAGAGGGAAGAAACAAAGGATTCAGTGTGTCAGCTTTAGAAGGTGATGGTGCTGATGTATCAGCCTGGCTGGAAATGTCTGCTCAGCAGAGCCTCAGCAATCCTGAGGTGGATGGGACCGAGAAAAGAAATGGTGAGAATGCTCCTTTCACGTCAGCATTTAACTTCCGAATGGATCTCAGATGTGTCTGTGGAATGTGACACGGGCTCAAGGCAGCCTGTAATGGATTCTGTAACTGTAAATCTCTATTGCATCACTCTTTGACTTCTTCCAGTGCCCTGTAAGGACGGGTCTCTAAAGAATGGAATGGGTTACATTGACCTTTTTATTTCTTTCTTCTTTTATTTTTGATTTTTTTGGTTTGGTTTTTGTTAGGACAGTTTATACAAAATCTGTGCCTGAAAATCTGTGCGAGGTCAACTGGCATGGAAAGAATGGTGGTTGTGGGGCTGGGCAGGAAATAAAAGGTTGTTTAAATTAACAACTTCTGGACTTTACGGTATTTTTGTGACACCTGATCACAGTGTAGCCAGAAGCTACAACACAGAACCAGCAGACTTGAATCTCATGAAGGAAAGGACTAAGATCAAGTCTAATTAGCTTTCATTTATTAAGAGGAAAAGAAAGAGAAGTTTGCAGACACACTCTCCTTCAGGACATTCCACCCTGAAATGTTTACAGTCTGTAAACTAAGAAAAATACACAGAACACACCAGGCCATCAATATAAGGCTTGTTGAATTGGGAGGATAAAGCTTATTTCCCTCATTCTGAAATGGATTGAACCTTTTTGTTGCATTTATTTTTCTCTCTTGGAGAGAATATAGTTATATTCAGCTCTCAGACAGGGTTTGTATGGGTTGCATGTGGGATAGACTATTGTCTTAGCTTAAATTTTATCTTTTGTCCTCCCGTTTGTCTTTAACTGGTCTGCAAATTTATTTGAAATTTCCTGGGTTAGCTGACAACAGCATCTTCCAAGGAGATGATCTTTCCTTACTCTGACTTCGTCTGGAAATGCTGCTCCCTCTAGTCAGCTTGAGTCAAAAAAAATGACAACAACAAAACCTCCTCCACGCCCCAAAAGGCAGCTTTTCCAGTGCTAACACACAGTGAGGGTCTGACCCTTTAAATGGAGAGAAAAAATACACTGAAAGGTGGGAGAGGGAAAATGCAGTTCTCTGCTGGATGGTCTGGTATTCAGAGGGTGAATGTTATTCTTGCTCCCCAAAAACTACAGTACTAATCCTGCTCTTTTGCTTTTACTTTTCCCAGTCCAAAGTAGGACGAATTTTTACGTGACCTTCATTCCCATAATTTTCCTTTGACCAAAAGTACTATTTATTTCCATTTTCTGTTTCCAATAGGGTTTTTTTTATTTCCCAGATCTCAGCTTTGAAGTCAGACTTGAACACCCAAATCTTTACCAGTTTCCATATCGCTTTAGAAAGACCTACCGCTTACATGGAAAAGGGTGCTGCATGAAATATGAATACTTCTGCATCCATTTCCTGCAAGCAAGCCACCTCAGCTGATACCCCCCAAGTCTTGGCATGAAATTGATGTGTTTGTGCATTTTTTAAAATTTACTCTGACCATTTTTGTAATCTGGAAAGGTGAGATTTGGAGCACTAACAAGAAGCTTTGAAACAGAAGCTCTGTTAATGTGATTGGGTTTGTTTCAGACTTACGTGCAGTTGCCAGTGAATCTTTGTTAAATGTAGGGCTTGGGTATCTTCTGCACCAAACAAGACCAGGACAGAGAAGAGAAGCAGTTTTGCTGCTTGTCCCTGGGCCATATGTGAGATTTTAAGCCTCTTTTGCCAAACATTCTTATTTTTCTTCTCACTTGTTGTTTAGAATTGCTTTTGATATTTAATGAGCACTATAAGCAAAGATTCCTGCTCAGTGTGTTTGTTTCAAAAGGATTTCTCATCTGCATTTAGCAACAATTCACACGTAGTTTACTCCGAGGTACTCCCATAACAGAGGGACCGAGAGATTCAAACTCAGCCGGCGATGTGGCTTTAGGAACATGGTAGCAGTGCTAAAGCTTTGCATTGCTTTTATTAAACAAATACTGCTTTGGAAAGTAAAGCTCTCATCTGCTTCCCACTGAACGAGTTTAAAGATCATTTTCCTCCTTTTCTCTGAACTCTTACTGTGCCAGCCATGTAGTTCTCCCCACCGCGATCTGTTTTGCAAAAGAAGCCTATTAATTGAGGATGTTTTTCAGTATTGCCAAAAGGTCGCTACAATCAATTATGGAGAATATTTGTAAAAGAGAAATCTTGCCTATAAAGCAATACATCCTGAGTGTCTAATTTGTTCACTGTAATAAGGCCATGCCTACTTATTGATTAATCAATCTTTGTTGTCTGTTTGCTGATTATATCAGGAAGTCTCTTAATGTAATGGAATATCATATACAGAGTTGGCTTGCAAAAATATTTATTTCTCCTATTATGCTGCATGTGTTCAACCTGAGGAGATGATTTTTCCAGGATAGATCATTCTGATTTGTTGTGGCAAGCCTAGAACTGGAAATGGAAGCGTATTTGGATTTGAAACATGACTGGAAACATGACTAAGGTCATCAACACAGAAATTTTTCTGTTTTGATCCAATTTGTGAGTCATTACCTGATGTATTCCATTCAAAAGTCTTAATGTTATGCAATTATACTGCATCGAGATACTCAATGCAGGAGTGTGACTGATCAGACTCAAACTTACGTTGTATGCCAAAAAACTTGTTGTGGATAAATGCAAAGTGGTTCTCAGGCTGTACTTAAAAGTCTTACATTTGGCTACTTTTTAAAATCATATAATAGAAGCCAAACACCTTAAAAATTAATTCATCTTCGTGTGCTTGATATAATTAAGGTTTTTATCTTGTCATAAATCTTAGTGTGATTTGTAGGACACAGAGTAGTGGCAGGAGTTTTGTACATAGAAGATGTTTTAAGTTATGGTGTAATTATCATTATCTCTGTTGGCAGGAGTGCATCATTTCCACTAAATAACATGCCTTGTTTCACTGTGACTCCACGATTCATTTCTGTTCTTTTGTACTGTAGTTGATGTAAATGAGCCACATTAACTGCCCCCCTGCCTCACTTCGTGCATATTTAAGGATTTAAAGTGTCTCAGAAATCCATTATCACTCTGTGACAGAAAGGTGAGAAAAATGTGTGAAAAACTCATAAACAGGTAGCACTAGAACATGTCTATATATTAACTTTTGGCAGGTGTGAGACATCTAAGATTTAATCTGGAATTTGTGTTGGAATTCAGATAAAATAATGCATAATTTAAATTGAGGAGAAATAAAGAATTAGTGATGCTGATACCTTGTGTTATTATTGCAAAGAACAAAGGTTCTTAAAACATTTAAATTTTCAAAGAAATGAGTACTTCATGATCTGCTCTTAAAATACTCAGTGGGACCAGAGTCAAAAGGAGAAACACAAGAACACGTAAATAATTTTCCATTTATCCTTTCTTCAGTATTTAAAGTGCTAAAGGGCCTCTTTTTGCTGTATAAAATGCTCATAACATGATTTATCATGATGTACACGAGGAGCAAAACAGAAAGAATAAAAATAGGCTCTAATTCTGCAAGCACTTTCACACACCTAGCTGCTATTTGTATTACTTCTGTACACTAAAATTTACTGTGATATATAAGGAGTATTGCAGGTAAAGAACTTCAGCGAGAGGACAGTTTTTATAAAAGCAGTGGTACCACAGCTCAAAAATGCCAGGCTTGGCATCATGCTTGGCTGCAACTCGTGCCATGTCTGCCGTGCTTTCAAATTACAAAGCAATCTTTTTACCAGAAGGGTACTTAAAGTCACAAGTTCCACTAACACATCCATTGAGAATAAGAATGTAACAGTTCTCTCTAAAATTTTAATATGTATATTGATTCTCAGTGCATTCTGGAATGTGGATTCAGCTTTTCCAGCTCTGGAAATCTAATGTTCAACATATGGCCACCTGCAGTTTTACCATGGTAAAATTTCTGTGCTTTCCCCCAGGGAAAAATCAAGGTATCAGCGATGTTTTTTTTGTTTCCACATGCTATGTAGATTAAATACGTGACATGCAATTTAAATCCAGAAGATTTTTGGCACTGATAATGATGACTTGAAAGATATCACAGCACAGTTTTTAAGCTCATTTGTGTGGCAGTCACTGTTGTTGAAAATACAGCCTCTTTATTGTGGCATCAGGGCTTCATCTCTGAGTCGGTGACAGCCAAAAAACTTCTGAGTACTGACCCACTTTGGGAATGCTGCAATGCTATCACATTCCTTAATCCTAGGGAAACTGGAGTGGTGAAAGGGTTGTAGAATTCTGCTGTCATTGCTGCCAAAAACAGGACAAATCATCAATGTCTCCATAGAGGGAAGAAAGAGGAAAGAAATACCCTCTGAATTTTTGCAGTAAGGACTGAAAAAAAAAAAAGAATTAGAATATTGTCACTAAAATGCACTACTGTGTCTTAGCACCACTAAATTTCTTCAGATGTTTAAGTGGGGGTATAAAATTTACATAAGTAATATATAAGGTGATCCACAAAAACACCCTTAAAGAATAGTAAAATAGAATAAAATATGTCTTCCATTGCCAAAATACTATAAAATTCAGTTTCTTAAACATAACTAAATCATGGGAAAATAATGCTTTGTATAATAAACATAGATGAGTCCCAATAATTTGTTTAAGCGAAGTGTTGGGTTTTATTTCATTTAAATTATTTCTCTACAATACCGTAAATAATAATGGAGTTTACTGCCGTGCTCTATTCAGCATTTCTTATCTTTCTTTGAACTTTTTACGGTGTCAAGTTCCACTACAGCTTTTTGTGTCACTGCCTCGAGGAGAGCACGTTGTTGTGGCAATTCCCAGCAGCTGCGCGCGACAGCATCCTTGACTCTGGTGTTTATGCTGGTTTAAAGGAGCTTGTGGAAATGCCTGTCCCCCCCAGTGTGAGTGTAGGCAGCACACACACAGCCCTCGGACTGACCAGGGAAGCTGGTTGCCTAAGAAAAGTTCTCCGGCAGAGGTGAGCGATAACTCGCCCGTGTGCTCAAGGGTTCCCACGCCACCCGGACCGGGGGTGGTCAGACTCTCGCCCTGAGGGATCTCTGCAGGAGGCTGGAGCAGGATCAGGTTCAGACTGTGGGCACTTGATATTAGCATGAGCAGGAACACAAAATATGCTCTTGACAGCTTCAGTTACTCAATTACAAGATATTGGAGAATTTATGAGCTGAGTGCCAAAGGTGAAAAATGATGTTGTGTGTGTCACTGAGAGTGCAATAAACTGTCCTGTGAGCTCAACGTGTGCCTTACTTTGATGCTGAGCAATTTGAATGATTTATTTATCTAGGGGCATATGGTTGATCTTGAAACAAGTTCAGTCACGTACATGTGTGGGTTTTTCAGGTGTTCCCAAAGGTGGGTAGCAACATTTTACCTCTGTGCAATGTGGCAGTGCTGACAAATGTGCTGGCTGGCTGGAGGAATGCTCACGGTAGTCACATTCACCCCTGTGCTCTTGTAAAAATGAGAGTGGGCTTGGATGAGTCTGTTGGTTGTAATCACTCAGAGTGAAGTGACAAAATCAGGGAAGAACTGTGTTCCACAGGCAGAGGAGGGACACCTTCCAGGGAAGGAGGTCCACAAGGTGCTGCCAAGATCTTGCAGGTCTTCACCTGCCTGGCAACAATCTTATTGAAGCTGACATCCTGTGGATGCTGAACTTCCCCTCCCTTCAGTGTCTTTCTTCCAGCTGTATTGAGAAAAGTGGCTGTAGTTCAAGGTCCTAAGTTACCTTGATATTTTGCATTTATTAAGACCTCAAATAAAGTCATCAGTGTTGAGGCTGGCACAAGTCCATACAGGAAGGGAGCTTTGGTTAACATGTTGTTTTCTAATTTTTTTTAGAAAAGCACAAGGTGACAACGAAATAATTTAGTGTTTTTCCGACAAATTTACTAGCAATTTGGTCAATGTGTAATACTTAGGAAAAATATTGCTATTTTCATTGTAGTAGTGCCTTAAAGATGTTAAAAAGATAGTCTTAAAATCTATTTTTTCGTGCTCCTTCTTGCATCAAAAGGTCACATAAAGTAGCAATGCAAAGGAAATAAATAATGTTTGTCCTCCAGGGCCTCCAGTCCATTTACAGAATGTGTTTGTGTGGACTACTGAGGAGGTTAAGCAGTCTCCTAAGGTTTGACTGTTGCTAACCCAGGTTCTTGGGCTTCTTGCTGGAGCATCTGGTATAAAGTTATTAATGGAGAGAGGCCATGAGATTTAACAAAAACAAGTTTGACTCAGTATAATAATTTCTTTGGGTTTTCTTACTTTTTTTTTTTTTCTCCAGAAGAGGTAATTAAAGGTACATGACACAAAAGGATATTGGCATCCTAGTTAAACTTTACAGGTTTTGATAAAACAGCCTGACCTTGTCATATTTTTTTCTGATTCTAGTTCAATGAGATGTAACCTCAGCAAAGCTGTGAGTAAAATATGAATCAACAGCAGCAGTAGATTTATTGATGCTTTTTATCAATACCCTTGGACAACTCCTGAAGAACTCTAATCATCTTAGAAAACAAAGCCTTTGCAAATGGCAGTTGCGTGATTGATTATTTGCCACTCTCACCTTGCAGCCTGAAACATGAATCTAAGGAATTATTCTGAAGCTGAGCCCTTTGAAAGGAGTCTTTGAATATGGATTGTTCTTTCAGAACAACTTCTGAAGCACCAGAAACACTCAGAAGCTGAAGAATTTTATCCTTTCCTCAATCAAGGGGACACCTGCATGTGTCCACTCATACAACTGCACCAAATTCTTGAGGAACTCAAAAAAGTTGATCAAGTAAAATGCAACTCTACCACACTGGCTTTTTCTGGAACTGCATACAGACCAGACGTGTTTGTACTCAGGGCAATGGTTTTCTGAAAAGCCCATTTACTCTCCCGATCTCCAGTGAGAAAACCGCCTGCAAGACTTATTTTGCAAGCCTGGGTAGGCTGGAAGATAAGGATAAAAATGTATACTTTAACTGGAGATTTCTCTGAGATGATAGAAGATAAATCAAGTCACTGATGACAGCAGAAAGTTGAATTCTCAACTGGTTTTGCCATTAGCAAGTAATTTTTTGTGCTGTTGACATGATAAGAATAGAAAGCAGACAGTGAAGCAGAATTATTAAACACCTATGGGTGATAAACCAGATTTCGTCTCTAGTTTTGGGACATGGTTGAGTTCCACTTGGAATAAAGAATTCTCAGGAGTAACATCATGGAGCCTTGTAAATCCACTAAAATATCAGCTATGGTAGAGGTTAAAATGGATTTTTTCCTAATTTATGGCACATATTAACATCTTTTAAAAGGTTCACTTTGCCTTGGTAAGAGTTACAATGGAAGATAAAAGAATTACTTATTTAATCAGAAGCCACTCTTGGCATTGTAGCTACTTTTTCTGTCTGTCAGAACATGACAGAAGGAGTCAGCTTCTGTCTATAAACTGGGAAAATGAGATGAGTGCACTCGTAGAGTTTCTAAATTGTCAGCTCTGGTGGAGGGTGGGATGTTCCCAGACCAGTTAGGTGTCATGACCAGTGTTACAACCCTCAATCCACCCCCCAAATGTCGGTGGTGAGCTCAGAGTAGCTGCAGACCCTGGAATGCAATTCAGGTAAGCTCAGAAATCAAACAGACAGCTCCGAAAATGCTGCCATGGAATCATGGGCTGCCTTGCTTTAGTGTCACTTGCTTTATATAGTCAAGACCTGTCAACTGGGGTTTTTGGAAAGTATATTTTACAGAAAGCAGCAGGACAATTTTCACCACAAAATAAAGTTTTCTGTGTGAAGAAGAAACATGCTTAATTGGTAAGGTAAGATTTACTTTCTGGTTACACTCTCCTATCTTATAGACAACTTATTAATGAAAAAGTGGAAGGCACACGCTTGGCAATTATAAAAGGGGCATTTGTGACTCATTCATTTAATCTTACACTTGGTAGCTCTTGACCTCTCCCTCTCAGTTCACTGGCAAAGATTACCATTTATTATCTACATAGCAGTTATTATAAACCACAATTTATCCGTTTACCCCCCCCCCCACAGCTTCCTCTGGAAGGGATGGTGACACACAAATGAGGTTCACAGTCACCCTCGCTGGACCTCAGCTCTGTGGGTGAAGGGAAATCTGTGGGGTCAGGTGTTCCAGCAGCTTTTCAGGTTTCCCTGAACCCTGCCCTCTCCTCCATGGGGCAGCCCCCAGAGGAGCCCAGAGGCAGTGGGCACACTTTGGGGACCCCGTGGCAGATGGACAGGGCATATGTGGTGAAGCAGGACTGTACAGGACGGCTGCTCTCCAGCAGAGGCACTGAGGCAGTGCATCCCCTGTGCTCTTGAACGGGTTCTTCCCTCTGATTCACTTGGTGCTCTTGAGCAGTGTCTGATGGCATCATCCTCCACCTGCTTTTGGCCTTTGTCAGCACAAGGGATGGCATGAGAAGGCTGTTTTGACCATGCAGCCATTTTAAGGCGCAGGACTGTCACCCAGTCCAGTTGTAGCATCTTCTCCTGTGTGTTGAAAGAAAAGGACGAGAGAAAATAATTCCAGCGGGGAGCCCCTGTAGCTGGCTGGGCTGAAGCAGAAGCAGCAAAGCGCTTGTGCGGCCTCGTGCTCCCCACGAAGGATGTTTGAGGCTGGTTTGAGGCTGGCCACCGTGCGTGGGAAGCTGCTGGCCCCGGGGGCCGGGCAGTGGCCAGGCTCCCCGGCTGAGTTCAAACCTGCAAGCGCTGGAGGCCTGTGGAGAGGAGGAGAAAGAAAAACACTGACCACCCCAGCACGCCGGGGAGGAAAGGAAACACGGGAGGACTGTTGGAATATTCACCGAGGATTAGCACAATGTTACTGTGTTTAGCACAGGTGTTTCTGTAGCTGTGATGCATTAGGAAAATTTACAATGTTCAGTGACTCACACTTTCTCCATGTAGTGTGGTAGTTTATTTTCTTGGGCTAGAGTACAAAGTGAGGAGGAACACCTGCTGGTGTTTTGGCTTTCCTGTAATGTCTGAGCTTTTGTTTAATCTAGGTGTGCTGCCTTTTTTTTTTTTTTTTTTTTNTTTTTTTTTTTTTTTCCTCTGACTACATTGAAACATTTTAGCACATAAGGTTTACAAGGAAACTGATTTCACCAGAGACATGTAGGAATATTCTGTTCTTTACCTCTGTGGTATTGCATATCATAAAATACTATCAGTAGGAAAATTACGGACGTTGCTCTCAATACTTTTTTGGCTTTACTTTTAGGCGTCTAGTTAAACAGCCAAATTTTGCAGACAGATCTGTACACTGTGTATCGCAGTTCCTTTTAAAATTGTATCAGAAACGTCTGTTTCAATGTCCTATAAAGTTGTGTATGGTCCAAACTAGGTCCACTGCAGACTTGTAGCTAAGAAAGATCCTCCATACTGTTATAAATTCAGTATTGACATGAAATGCTTGTTTAACTCGTTTCTCATCGTGAAATTCTCAGTAGAACATTAAGAGAGAAAACTGAAACTCCATAGAATAAATGCAGAAGCTGAAGACAGATGGTCTTTTTATTTAAGAAACATTCTTAGAAGGAATAGATCTGGATTAATAGCCTTTGATAAAATTAATTATTAATTTATGCAAAGAAAGCAATGAGATTTTTCCCAAAAGTATAAAAGATGGTGCACAAGCAATTGAAAGTATTCTCTGTTGGATGGGCTTTGCTGTTGTGTGAAGGAATGAAAAACAGGTAAAAAAATGAAAAAGTAAGGGAACACAACTTGATACCAGTGCAATATTCAAGACTGATATTGAAGGGAAAAATCAACCAGCATTACTAGAACTTATCAACTAAACAATTAGATCTCCAAATTTTTGAATGTTCTTCTAAGATTAAAACTGCAGTTTAGGGGATCTATACAGGTTGTAACTTAATGACTCTGTATTTGCCTTCTTTTCTCTCCTCTAATTTCTTTGTTGTCTTCCTTATTAAATTAATATTTATGTTTTCAAAGGAGCGTAAGAACACTGAATTTATGATGTGGGTGAGTTGCAGTAGCACCCTTATCTTTAGAATTCCCTATGTTGTGTGCTTGATTTTTTTTGGCTTTTTCCATTGGGTATGCTGTATAAAGTACATTTTGCATGTTTATTTTGAGTTGCCATACCTGGATTGTATCTCCTTATTTTGCACTTTCTCACTTGTTTTCACTTTCATTCTCTCGAATCAATTAATGAAGCAGTTAAGGACATTTTTATTAGAGTACATTGAAGCTGGCCCAGATCTAAAAATGCAATTGCTCTTGATTTGTGATGTCTGACAGCCCTTTGTCCATAGGGCCAGACACCTAGAGGGATTGTTTATCATTTTCTATAAGTGTATATATAAGAATAGCTTGCAGGGGACAGGCAGGCACTTGTGTTCAGATGCATTCCACGTATGTTCAGTAATCTTACTTGTATGGATAATGCCTTTTATGGAACAAATGCAAATGGAGAGAATTCAAGAGAAAAAAGTTTTCCTTGGGCTTATTCGGGGGTTCTACAAAGCAAGAGGAGAATATAACAGATGCAAGCTACATTAAAGGGGATCAGAGACATACATTAAATTCCTTATGTCTTTTTAATTATGCAATTGTGAATTATATTCCTGTTGCATTTGTAATTAGAGGGCAGAACAGATGGTAAAGGCTTGTTCTAAAGTAATGTGTCTATTAAAATTATCCACATAGCTAAACTGACTGTTGACTATAACAGGGTTTCTTAGCCATTAAAATACCCTCTGCAGATATGTGCTTGATTATTATAGCTCATTACATATAAGCACAAACAATATATATGCATATATACAGAAACAAATCTAATTTATATTAGTTATATGCTGTATATGCCTTTAAATGTCACTTATTACAGTTGTGAAGGAAAATGAAGCCTGATTCTATAAAAAGCCTCCCACGTGGGTAGACAAGACGTGCTGTTGCATGGTCATCATGTATTGTTTGTTTTCTTTATCTCCAATTTTAGCTGGAGCTAAAGTGTGAAGATAAACTTATCAGATGAGGTGTTCCGATATAGGACACGACACAGACAGCTGTGATATGGTTGTCATTACTCTGCAGAGGTTTGCTTTAGTTTTAGTCGGTATATTTGACCTATTATCTCTTGTTTATAGATTTATCTTATCTCAAGATCTGGAGATACTTGTGTTGGCAACCATTTCTTTTCATGCCATCTGTAATGTTTTCCAATATAAGCTGTGCACTCAACTGATATTATCTAATAATTTGTGATGTCATAAAATTCTCTCCTGGAACCAAACCCCCCCACATTTTAGGGAGTTAGGAAGGAATGAAATGAGTGAGAGGAGATGATCTTAATTTTTACAGTTCTTATGAATAAGGTATTTGTTATATAAAACAAAATTATTCTGACATCTGTGTATTGACTTAAAATGGGTTCTGTGCAACATCCCCAAATGTATTCAAGGCATGATGGCATTTCTCTGACCTCTTTGCATCTAAAATATCTGAATCCCTGATTGCTTTCTTGACCTGAAAGCCCCTCTATAATAATGGGTATAAAGGAAACTCCTTTGGGTATTTAATTTCAAACATTGAATTTCAGTGAGTTACTCTGTCAGGGTGTGATGCTTTAGTTCAGAGTGGAGTCTGTGTGCTTGCACGTGGTTGCACATCCTTAAGATCATCCCGGCCCCATACCAAAGTACAGTACTTGGTATTTCCATCATGCCACTAATTCCAGCCAGAGGTGGAAGACAGTGACAATAAATGTCAAGCCCACTCGCTCAGGAGGAGAAATCAGCTCAGAGCATTTTTTAAAACTAGGATTTGACAGGCAAATGGCTAAACATATTTCTTTAGTGATCCAACACTTCTTCTTAACGAGGCCCGTTGTCATTGACTCTGCTTGTTGTCTGTAAATTCTGACTGACTCAATCTTCATAATGTCAGACTGGTCAAAGGCATCAGTAAATTACATGAATAAAACATAACACTTGGTAATTGTCCTTAGCTGCTAAGATACTGTAATTCCATTTGCTCAACAGCATTTGTCCAAAATAGTGCTTCCTGAATTGGCCATTACTTTTACTTTGCTAAAATGGATGCCATAACCTCTGTAAACACCTGATCTACTTTGGGTTTATGCATTATGGTGTTGCAAAGACATCAGTACTTTTGCTCTTCTGATTCTTTCCCCCATCCTGCTGTGGGGAAGCGACTGGGGACTGAGTGACCACGTGGTGCTTACTTGTCAAGTAGGGCTAAACCGTGGTGGCAAATCGAGCACTTTTCTTTATCTCTGGAGACTTCAAAAAATGAGTTTCCTGCATCTGGCAAGTAAAACAATAAGCACAGTTTGCTGTAAGGAGAGTTGGCTCTTGGCTTAGTCTCAGGTGCTGTAGAACCACCTTTTCCTTGCATGTGAATTGGATCCCCTACTACGTCCTTCTCATAGAAAAGCCAGAACTGAAAAACCAAGAATGCTCCTGGCAATGCCGTCTGGCTGTGGGGACACGTCTGGACTCCTGCATGCAATGTGCATGATGCAGTATGTCCTCGAGGATAATCAAAGTTAATTTCTGTGGTTTGGATTCTTGTTTATTATATATATTAAAAAAAAAAAAAAAAAAAAAAAAAAAAAAAAAAAAGGAAGAAGAAGCAGAGAAATATTATTGTCTGCCAGGCACTAAGTTTATTGATAACATTTCTTTCTTGTCCTTAGACCAAGCCTCTTCACAAATGCAAATATTTTAAATTACATCTGCCAAATAAAATTGTTGCGAAGCAGACCTTTTATTTTTCTAGGTTCTTTTGAGAACACATCATCCTCACATGCCCTCTGACAAACTGCCAGGAGAACAATTTTTGACACCGAATGGTGTAGGAAAAGAAATGATCCTACAGGATCTGCTTATAGCTGCTTCCCACTGCGCTCTTTATTCTGCACCTGGAATGTTCTTGCTGGCTGTGTACTTAAGTGCTTTACTGTAATGTACATATCCTCTGGTTTCAGAAATACGCCTCGACGCATCCTTTTTCCAGTCAGGCAGAAAAAAATGTCAATCCAACCCTAAAGAAAAGAAATCAAAGCTAAATAGATGACATGCCACCTTTCTAGTTGAAGGACCTTCGAGCAGTGAAAATGTAAAGCAAAAGGGAGTTCTGTGTTGATCATATTCAAGTCATTTTGCTGGACCAGCAAATACATCAAACACCTGACCAAATTCACTCAATATTTGGAAAGAAACATATAATCAGTGCACAACCTGCAGTGAGGAGGAAACATGAAACTAATACTGCAAAAACAGCTTTGTTGGAGACCTGTTCAGGCAGATGGAAATCACCATCCCTTTCTCCTCAGGTGGGTATTTGATACCCCTGACCATTTACCTGTGCTGGTTCAGAGTTGCCATTTCAGTCTCTGGTCAGATTCTGATGGGGTGTAAATCAATCTAATTCTATTTATTTGTGTGAGCTGTATTAAGGATCTGACTCATTAAAGGTTAACTTGGCCTGAGTAATGCTTCCTTATTTTGACCCAAAATATAGCATTTTTTGTCTGGTTAACCACAGACCACAACAATTAGAAATACTCAGATAAAAACCTAGAAGATGCAGTGGAAGCAGTTTCGTCTCCTTCTCATCCTCTGCAAAAACTAGCTTAAAGTAGGATAAACTACAAATCTCTTTATTCTGGAACAAGTATTTACGATATTTTCAAAAATATCAGCTATTCCATTAATTTTCAGTCATTTTAAAAGTGCCTAAAAATGGTTATTACATTACTGCTTTAGATAGCTTGACACATCTGACTAGGAGAGCAGATGCTTCTGAGTTTGCAGAGCAAAGGGTGACTAATAGGAAAGACCTTTTTTAAAATAAATGGCGTGATCATGCAGTAACATTTAACCTAAGTGCTGCTCTTTCACCTTGGGTTTTTTAATTTGATTTATCCGTCAAAGTATTACACTGGAAAACAATGTGGCTCTGTTGTTTAATTATTGAAGATTATTAAGTATTATGAGAATGTTTTGATCAATAATAATTTTGGACTTTGTTCAAAGCCTGGATAAGTTTGACCATTCCAGAGCGTTAGGGAAAGAAATTGCATTAGATCAGAGAGTAAATAAGCAATTAGTGCACAGAATAGCTGGAACCAAGCTGGCACTCAATGAACTAGAATGGATTCAATGATTGCATGTGTCACCCTGATTTACAGATGTGTTAAATGGGGTTCTTTTCCGTTTCTGTTCTTGCCTAATAAGCTAAGATTTTCATCAGAAATTCAGAAACTATTAGCTCATTCTTCAATGTCTCTAGTCATATGCTGCAAGATAAATTATGCCCAAGTTATATTTGGTATTTGAAAAATTAAGATTTTATTCTATTTAGGTATCTGTATATCTAAGAACACGTCCAAGCTGGCAACTTTGCCTTCACACAACGGTGCTCTCATTTGCAAAGCAGAGTCCTCCCTCCTTTACTCTTGCGTTTCCATTTCTCTTTTCCCTCTTTCTCTCTTTTAAGAATTGACTATTCCCTCCAAAGGCACCATCTGAGTCATGTAGTTCAGTTTAAAATGGCAAACAAGCAAAACCTACATTCACTCTTTTTGTTGGGAAAGAAGGTGGAACAAAAAGTGGCTCTACAATGGAAGAGGGATTCAGAGGAAATCAGAAAGTTCTTCCGTTTATTGACGTTTTAAAGCTCAAGCAATGAGGACATTGATTGATATGGTCAGACACTGGTGGGTAAAATCTGGCAGAATTTCTAAGAGGTTCTCTTATTGATAGGTTCAAAATATGCCATTAATCCATCTATCATGAGCAGCTGTGTTAAGAAGAAAAAATGAACTTATTAACAAAATATCCCAAGTACCAGAGTATGTTTAGCGCATACCTGACACATGCTGCACATTTTTCGGTGATGTCAATTAAATAATTCATTATCAGCGACTGAGTCAAGCAATACGTCTCAGAAATAACTGGCTGCAAGTTCTCAAGGGCAATATGTAGGTGAGATTTTCCTGATAACACAGCTGTAGGAATGTTCCGTGTATTTCACTTAATGTAATCAGCTTGATTTCTGAGAAACCACACAACTTCCTTAATGGAAAGTAAAAAGGCAACAATGGTCCAGTGGCCAGCATCCTGGTAACAAGCTGGGAACAGGTTTCACCTTTTTCTGCAGTAATCTACCCAGGTCTGCCGTGAGCTGAAGCAGGAGGTTTGAGGCTGTGGAGGGACACTGCAAAGTGTGTGGCTTTGTGATTGAAGCAAGTGCATCCCAGAAGTGTGCGGAGACCCTCGAGCGCTGCTGGTAAATGCAGCTCTGAAGTGCTCCAAGGGACCTGCAGATGTTTCCAGCCATAGGGGCTGACAGGGCTGCCGTCGGTGGTCCCTCAGGAACGGACGGAATTTTGTCTTTCAGCTCCAGGAGCTGGAATCTGTGCAATATCAGGAATGCAGGTGGAAGAGAGGTTCCTAGGAAAAGTGAAGTCTGTCAGGCACATGAAAAACAATGTTTTCTGCAAGAATGTTTGGGGTCTCAAGAGAGCATTACTGGGGAGAAAACACTCTGATATTTTCCATATGTGGCAGGGAGAAGCATAAATCCATTTTTTTGTTTCTTTTTGTGAGATTAAAATAGTTATCTCTGCTGATTTCATTACTTGAAAGAACTTTCCCAAACCGTATGATTCTCTTTCTGTTTGCAAAACTTTTTGTTTTGCATATGACATTAGCATTGCAGTTAATTTTTCCTATGCTGAGTACTAATGAGAATGGAGACAGGAGGATAAATGAAGCATGGATCATCCTGCTGTTCGTCACAAAGTTCGAGGTTCTGACAGAGTTTGTCAGAAGTTTTCACATTTAAGAACAGTGAAACTAAAATTTCTAATGCAGAATTTGCTTAAGCAGCTTAAGTCTTCTGCCACATAATTTCTGAAGTTTTGGTGGTGTTGTTAATTACTGTGAGTTCCTGAAGAAATTCACAAATTTCTGTTTCCTGCCTAAAATTCTTTACTTCCTAAGCCACTGTGCAACTACACAGCTGGTTGAAACTGTTCCCAAGAGAACTGTTTAGTGCTGAAGAGACAGATTCAGCAAAACTGGAGCTTTCTGAGAACATGTTGCTGGACTCTTATCAGCCCTACAAGAGCAATCAAGCTGCTTTTGGCCCCTTGATTTTAGTTAATATCCCAGGAGGCTGAGATCTGACTGGTGATCCCAGCTGACTCTGGCTTTACCCATCTTATGTTCAAAGGTATTTTATCAGATTGCTTGGAGCTGCTAAGTGCATGGATTTCCCCCAGGAGTTCTCCAGGTTCTTGTTCCCAAATCCTACCAACTATGCTTACCATGATCTTGTGCTCCTGGGACATGCAGTCCCCCTTATTTTGAGAGAATAGATATGAAAAGAGCTAGGAAATCCTGCAGCCACACCTTCACCAAGCTCTTTTGTTGTTTTTGCCTATGTTCATAGCAAGTTTTAAGATTCTTGTTGACTTCCACAGGAAGACTCATGAGGAAAAGCTCAGGAGACCGTGTGTACCTCGTCCTGCTCAAGCTATTTGCTGGGACCTGAAAGTTCAACCTCCCAGGTGGCCCTTGGCAGTGAGACAGACCTTCAGTACTGATGGCAACAGTCACAACTGGAAGCTAGAGATCCTCTAAGAGAGAGAGAGAATCTTCCTTAGATATTCAGAAGCCTTAAGGACTCCGGCAAGTCATGGGGATGGTGTAGAATAAATCGGCCATTCAGGTACTCTCTGCAGTCAGTATTAGATTCACCACACAGTGAGGGATTGTGGAAGTGGCAGAGCAGATGTTTTGCTTTACAGAGGTCATGTACAACTTTCCTGTGACTTGTGATAGTCCTCCATAGCGGAGTAGAACGCCACGGAACCTAACAGAGCAAATTGAGTAACTGTGTTAGCCCTGGAACAGAAAAAAATGGGGCTCTTGGAGCAGCAGGATTATATTTCTGCTATTTAAGGTGTCTCTAGGTAGTCTTAATTGTTTTGGGTTAATTTCTGAAATTCCACGTGGTATTTGTACAGGTATTCCATCAATTAGCACTATGAATGCAATTGTATCAGGCTATGAATTTTGTCTGTTCAGGTGAAACAAGAAAGTGGGGATTAGAGGAGTCTTTGACTAAAGTGTCCAACATCCTCTCTATTATTTCTACAGGTAACGTCGATAAAAATCTCTCAACTCTTAAGTCTTGAAAATGAGCACATGTTGAAATACTCTGCTCTCTTTGGAGCCTTTGTAAACAATCATGATTTGTTTTCTGCCTCCAGTATCTCCCATGCAAGTTTGTATTTATGTTCTGTTTTCTATTTTGAGACAATCGAATTAAAACTCGCTTTGTGTCATAATTATAAGCATCCATTTTGACTAACTGACAAGTCTTGCTGGAATTTTGTTCCCAGAGCTATCATTCACCAAGACATAAAGCAACAAAATTTATTAAGATTCTACCTGGTTTCTTTAAATTTTCTTTGGAATTGTACAGCATCTATTAATTTACATTCACCTGTCTCCCTTCATTCCTATGTGATTTAAGGTTTATTGATTGGTTTTCTACTTTTTTCCTACTATAATAGAATTAAGTAGAGATAGGAAACACGCAGGAAAGCTAGAGAAGTGTTTTTTACTTGTTACTAGTTACCACAGAAGCTTTGTCTCTTGTAAAGTGACCTTCACAGTAAGTGGCAGGGGGTTTCTAAGGCTTCTGCTGAACCTTACCTCAACACAGGAGTTATAAGATTAGGGACAGAGTGTCACTGGCCCCTGGAAGAGAATTCAGCTCAAGTGAAGTGAATAGAAACAGGATTATGTTTACAGAGAGCAGGTACATACGAAATTGTCTGTTGTCTGGGTCATGCCTTCTCGTTTGGCTCCCTTTACTGGGCAAGTGTGAGCAGGGAATTCGAATGTATTATGTAAAAAGTGAGAAAAACATTAATGGAGAGGAAATTGTAAGACTGTTCCTTGCAACAGCATCTGGAGATGAGCATCGCAAAACCACTGCCCTTTCTGATGTGCTGAACAGTTAATTGTCACCTCCTGCTGGTAAAAGCAAATGTGGAGAGGTGTCCCACTCCTCACATCGAGACTCCTGACTCTCCTCCATCCACTGTTTTTTCATGTTGGTCAAGAAAAAACTTCACTTGAAATGCTGGTCTCATTCTTGCTGAAGGGTTGGAATCCCCTGTTTTATTCAGGGGCTATGACTGCAGGTTTGCCTCTCATTCCTGCCCTCACGAGGTAAGAGAGACTCCAGGTTTTCCAGTCACTCTTTGAGAAGCTCAAAAGCAGTGGAGTACATTTTAGTCAGGAAGACTACAACAGAAACAGCACGAGCTGATGAGTTTGAAGGGAAATATGCTTGGCTGACATTCCGAAGTGTTATTTGAATATTCTTTCTTTTGCATGCAAGGTACACATCTGAAATATGTGAGTCTGGCATCCAAAACACTAGAAAGAGTGGGATTAGAAGAATGTAGGAAAACCTCAGATTCTCATTTAAACTGAGGGCAAATAAAAATGAAGTGGAGAAAGTCAGGTGGAATGTTAAGAGATTTACAAGCCAACTTTATAGTACCTGATATAATATTTATTTATATTCACTCTCTTTTTAGCTCTCGTGCGTAGCAGTGAGATCTGAAAGAGTTCCATGCCACAGCAATTCTAACTTAAGACCTACAGAATATTTCTGAATGGGCTTGCTTGAATGAAAGGCTCAAAAGCCTAAGGAATAGAGAATTAATTCAAAGTACAGATGAACTTAATTGTGACAGACATCATAAACAGTCCTGGGGTTTAGAATGGCATGGACCATATTGTGTCCTTGTGTGAATGAATTAAGAAATGATCCTCTTCTGAATGGAATTCTTGGAGTAGCATTTGAAAACCTACAGATTTTTGATATAAGCTAACCTGATGTGTTTTTCTTTAATTGATTCATTTTACTTTCCTTCCTTTATCAAGTTTTAAAGTTCTGTGGGGCAGGTTTCTACTTTCTTTTTTTTTCTTTTTATTTCTCTTCTGCACAAAGGATATGGAAGAAAGGCTATATGGTAACCTTACTAAAAGACTGTCTGTAGAGCTGTTTTCTTAAAAAGAATGTCAGCTGTGGAATTTGAAGAGCTTTGGCAAAGGCTGTATTCCAGAGAGGCCTAAGCCAGTTAGGTAGAAATCTGTGCTTATAGTTAGTCATGTTCAACGGTTTTACCATCCAAATGAAAAAATTGCATTTAACTGAGATAGGCCACGTAGAAACCCTGCTTCCCTTAGCCTGAGCACTCCTTCTTCCCTCAAAATAAGGGCTACCTCCTATATTTTTTCTTGCTGGCTTGCTTCACCTGCTTACAAATGTTTAATATTGATCAGCTCTGTCCTTCAATCTGGGATGTCTGCCAAACACCTCACGCCAGCTATTATAGGATTAGCTATATTTTGTCTAACTGGAGGGAGATTTTTCAGTCTCTGTTGTTCCCTGGCATCCAGCTTACAAGGGTTGCTTTAACATACCCTGCCCAAGGCCAAATCACCATTGCTAATAACAAAACCTACAAGAAGGCCACCAGCAGGACATGAATTTTTGTGTGCTTTAGGGGGATGAATATTTTAAACATCTTCTACCCGAGAAGCCAAGAGCTGGAGCGCGGGCTGCCAGCCTCACAGTGCCGCAGAATAGCAGGCACCCTATTAACACTCACCCTTAAGTTCCTTTTCTGCCTCACTGTGTGCCTCTCGTGTGCTGTGCTGATACGTGTGACACTTACTTGGCCTCTCAATTGCCTCCTGTGCCCTTCCTGGAAGGATGGGGCCATACAGGTATCAGATACCTTATTACCATTTTCTCTCTTGCCTGGTGCTCCTCAGCTGTGCCCCAAGCAATACCAATCCGTCTGGGGCACCTGCTCACATCCAGGCCTTTCCATGCTTGCTGCAAGCCCCTCTAGTGAGCCCCTGACCTGGACCAGTCTCATCTGGACTGGTCTGCTCATCCTGGTTGAAGAAACCTGGCGAGGACATTAATTTACTTCTTATCAGCCTGATAAGAATTCTATATACTCCCCCATTTTTACAGAAGAGGAAGGACACTATCAGCCTGTTCAAGTTATGGCTGGAGCAGCCAGTCTTTGGGTCAATGGGCAGAAATACACCACACTTAACTACTACTCTCTGCCATAAGACCATTGGCTCTCAGCCAGGGTCTAGAAGAAAACATTACAGCCTTGCCTAAGCACTTAGCTGCTGCTCTGTCCCATAAAAGTTGAGGTATTTCAAGCAAGGACAGTTCTCATTGTAATTAAAGGCCCCAATGTGGCAGTTGCCTGCTATGTGCAGTATCCTGCTTCTTAAATGCAATATTTCTGTGTCCTGGCACAGAGCTGTCAGATTGCTGTTTATTTATAGCTACAAAATCCCATGCATGGCTTAAAGGCATCTTTCTGTCTTGGAAGAGCACTGGGCTAGTGAACATGAGGATTGAAATGCAAATGTTACAGTACTTTTAAATACTGAACAGAGAAAATAGCCTCAAACCTTTGGTCACTTAAGGAATTGATGTGGGATTAGTCCCTGCAACTGAACTGTGTTGTGGGTCTGCTGCCCCTTGCAGCCGGATGGACCTTAGAGCAAAATTGTACCTGACATCCTTCTAGTCACATCCTTGGGCTGGGAGCTGCTCAGGCATCAAAAATTTACCGGTAGGAATGACTAAAGGAAAGGTACCTCACACTGTAGGGGTTGCGAACCTTTACTGAAGGGGCCAGCAGTGGTGCACGAGCCTGCTTTGTACCCTAGAATTTTCTAGTTTTTCTCATAGCCATTCTTGCTTCTGCTCACATCCTTTATGGCCCCTGCCATGTTTCAGCATCGTGGACCTCAGCACGGGCTGGGAACAGGTCGTGGCCATGTGCAGCACGAGCTGAGGCAGGGCTGTGACCGCATTGCTGTTCTGCAGTCCCCTTATTAGGGACAGCTGGAGCTCTCCAGGGCAAGGCAGCAGGGACGTCCTGAAAATACTGAGTGAATGCATGCCTGATTCATTTTCCTGCCTCCATCCTCTCCAAATACCCATTTCCTGGCAACTGTTGCATCACTTCTAAGCTCAAATGTATTATCAATAGGATAATACATTCACCTTCTGAGGTCCCCAGAGATCCAGCCAAGAAATAAGACTTCAATGTGCTTCCAGAAGCTAATTATCAGCAGCCAAAATCTGATCCAGATTAGTTTCCTCCACTATTAACATTTTTTCTTAGCCATTTTCCTTCCAGAATTATGTAAATCATTTCATTCCTGCTCAAATGGTCTGAGCCTGAAACTACTCTCAGTGACTTAGAAATATTTCTGACTCAAATGTGTGTGCTCAGACCTTGGAAAATAAAAATAATCTGAAAAAACCACCAGTTTCTGGAAGGTTCTTCTTGTGGACTGTAATTGCAGGTGAGGTGTTTGTGTTGGGGTTTCTTTGGTTGGTTGGTTGGGTTTTGGGTGGGGGTATTTTTGTAATATTGAATTAATTCTACAGCCTTTCAGATTAAAAAAATCCCTCTTTTTGTAAAAGGTCCTCTATAGAAATTATTTTATGTTTTTAAAAAAATTATGTTCTATTCTTAATAATCTATTCTACTCTTCTGATCTCATTACTTATCTATTATACCATACATTAACTTTTTAGTTTTTTAGGTTAAAAGTGCTGTTCGATGTTTTTTTGTCTTCTTTATTTTTAAGTTTCCTTCTTTTCTCTTTTTTTTAATTTGCAGATGTATCCTTCCTAAGTGTCATGTCCCTTTAATCTTTCTTCAATTTCACTGCTAGTGTATGTGGATATGTCTTGGGTATAAAGTTGGATAGGCACCTAAATATTTATATGATATTTTCTCAGTAAACAGTCACTTCAAAACTGGGGTGAAGCAGCCCTTCTAGTTCTTCTCTGAAAGGTTTGGCCTTAAATCATTGGATGCAAGGAGAGCTGCACAAACTGTTTTGGTAAAGACTAGAAATGTTATTTGTGAAGACAAGAATTAATTCCTGAGTATACGTGGAGTTTAGCATGTGGATAATTTTCTGGGGGATAAGGTAGAGTGTGAACTTTATCTTGACTTCATTAACTACTCAGCTTTATTGCCTATGTGCATTTTCTTCTGTTTCAGAATTGTATTGTAAATATCAGGGGGCTTATAGTTTTTCATTTCTTTCGTAGTTTTCTGTTGCTAGGGAATAGCAGGAGTGTTAGAAGGTCACTCAACAGCTTCCCTCACGAAGAGCGTCCACGCCCGTGTGAAATGTGCCTTCCAAGGTGAGGTCCACAAGTGGCACCTGCCTGTGCTCGGGGTGTCAGTGCTGAGAACAAATATTTAAAAGGTGTTCCTCTTGTCTGCCTTGTGTTTATCGGTGCGTGCGTGTGCGCATGGTCTGCTCTGAGTGCCCTTCTGGACACGGGAAGGTGAACCTGAGAAGAGAATCAAGCAAACACATCTGCCTGCCTGTCTGCAGAGCTTTGCTAAAAGTGCTGACCGAGTCCAGGGGCACTGCAGAAGACAACGGGATATAATGGCACCTCTCTGTGTTAGGGGGATTTTGAAAGCTCAGAATTTGCTTTTCATACAAGGGTACACGTCTTTTTTGAGCCCCAGGGTGCCATGGCATGAGCCAATACCCCAGGGTGCCACGGCATGAGAGAATACCAGCTATTGAATTCTCTCTGTGTAGAAAATTTGACTTTGGTTCTTACAGGAATCATTATCCTCCCTGGGTACAAGTAGAGGTATCTTGACAAATTAAATTCCACTCCAGAGGTGAAGAAATAACAGAAATAGTTTGTATCTTTTTCACATTAAAATAAACAAAATGTGGTGGTTTTGTGAAGCTGATATATGAGTTTTAAGGTAAAATATTTATGGAGTTCATTTTTTTGCATTTTTTATCAGACATGAGTCCAAAGAATATGGTAAATGTAGTCACCCCACACATACCATGGTTACAGAATTTCTCATAGCCTAACAATTTATTTTTCTTCCTGACTGCTTTGTAAATGACAATACAAATAAATTCTGTACATTTTAAAATTTTACTTTTTACTTCAGTACTTTTGCTGTCGACAAAACAAGGAGTGAGAAATTGTTTCTAAGCCTATTGCAGTCAACAGGGACAAAATCAGATTTTTTTGGGCTGGGACCAACCCCAAAGCAAAAGAATGACCTCTTTAGTGGTAGGAGTTAGCTTCAGTGGCAATCCATTCCTTCCCCATGGGATAAAAACACATAGTGCAATCAACCAGATAAAACGGGTACTTTTAAATTCAGCATGGAGTGGAAGGCAAAGCATGCACGCACCCCATGAATTTTGAATAGTTGTAGTCCATGTTTACAGTCAGGGAGTGTGGACTGATGGGGTGAATCTGTAGAGCAAAACTTTGTCAAGAGGCCCTCGGTTTGTGATGTCTTCTTGCTTTGCCGTGGCACAGCCTGTGATACTCAGTATGAATTTATGTGACTGGTAATAGAGCCAAAAGCAATAAAGCCCTAGAAATCATGGAAAAGACTGGTATTTGTGACAGATGTAGAGAGAGGAAAGTGATCTTACCTCTGTCGTACTTGCTTTACCCACAGGCTGGCCACTGCTCCTGCCCAAGTATGCGAGTGAAATTGAGCATTTAATAAAACACTAATTAAAGTAAATACCATAAAAGCATTAACCTCCATAAGGTGTTTAAATTGAATTCCTGGGTACTTTGGCATCGTTCCAGCTTTCAATAAGTTCTGATCTAACTGTATCAGATCACCAATTCAAAGACTCTGATTTTAGTTTATGGAATATTCCCGTTAATAACGATACCTTAGACATCCATTAAGTCTGGAACATTAATTTTATGGAAAAGTTCCAATACAACTCCATTAGAATTTTTTTAAAGCTAAATTAGCAGCATAGGCTTTTAACAAATGTCATAAATAGCTATATTTAATGGAAAGATTACCCAAATTAAAACCAGCCCAAAATAGAAAATACAGCTCCCTCTGCTTAAGTCTTGACCTTCAGAATCCACTGAAAAATTACAAGCTGAACAAAGCTATGAGTGTTTCAAACTTCTTGCTGTTTGTTTGTGATGTGGGCTAGAAAAATAGCAGATGATTTAGGAAACACCAACGTGCTTTTTTAGGAAACACCAATGTGCTTTTTTCTTCTCTGGTAGGTGAAATCCTTTACTTACACAGATTGCTACAATGCTTTTGAAAATGTAATTGGCTAATAAATGTGCAGTGTGTGACACCAGCCATTTAAAGTACCACGACAATCCATACATAAACCAGACATTCTATCTTCCATCTCCTTTTTTTTTTTTTTTTTATTTAATTAGATTGTTTATAGGATGATTTTCCAAACGGAATGATTCCTAAATTAATAAGTGTAAACTCCCGAGCTTATCCGTCTTCTGCACCGATTTCTGACCTCTAAGTCACATTCAGCCAATGCAACAGGGGAACCAGTGCAAGGGGGAGGAGGATTATACCTTCCAATTTCATGAGAATCAGTTCCCAGGGGACAGGAGGATGATTCAAGCCGGTGGATGCTGAGGAGACGCTCAGGGGAGCTCAGACGTTCCGTGCTCTGTGTGGCAGAGGCTGCACGGCCCAGCAGCACACACAGAACTCAGCTGGCAGCACAGCTTTAGCCTGTAAGGAGCTTCTCTCACTCACCAGGAGTGCTGTGGGATGTGGAGGATGCTGAAGTTACCACGGTGGTGGGCTTAATGAGGCAAAGGGCACAAGGACACAGGAAACCGGGTTCCGGGCGCTTCACTTCTCCCATCCTCACTGTTACACCGTTTGAGCCACCTGGCATTTTCCTGTTGAAGGGTTATTCAGAGTGAAGACATTCAAAAGAGCCCAAAATGTTTTAATCCTGTCAGATTGAGCCACTGCTAAGTTTCCACCAGCTAATATCAAATGAATACAGGACTAATGCTATTAAATCAAATTCCCCCAAACTGGACTCCCTTATCAGATCTCAGTGAGATTGAAACTTTAAGCCAAAAATAGAATATGTTCCTTTTACATGTATGTGTGTCAGACTGTGAGAAATGCTAGTTAGAATTTTCCTCATAATGTAAATAAATAACAAAATGTAAAATAACTCAAACCATGTGACATGTTTTAATGTACAAAGCAGTTGGGGCAGCATTAACATTGAACTTTTGGCTTTAACACTGCATTTACCAGCTTCCAAGAACTAGCTTTTAGTGATGATGTGTTCTCAGCTGTTGCATGCTCATTTTTCAGTCATAAGTTTCTAATAATACTAATCAGATATAGAATTTCTTATATTTGCATGGTGAAATATTTTCATATATGTAACATAAAGCTTTCTTTTTTCTTTTTATTTTTTCTTCCGGAAAAAAAACAAAGCTTCATAACTCTGGTCCCTGTCCTTTACCTCTTGTCAAAGGTTTGATGTGAAGAGAGACACAAACTTGAGTCACTGCATCCATGCAGCATTGGAAAAATTTGTAATTTTTGGTGTTGTGGGGGAAAACCAGAGTCACTGGTATTGAATTTCTCCTTACACAAGTTATAGTGACTCCTTCTGTGTTGAGTGTCTTAATAGCTTTCCATCAATTCATATTTCTCAATACTGGCATCCATACTACTCCTTAGGAAAAAAATTATCCATGGAAATA
This sequence comes from Eulacestoma nigropectus, assembly GCA_013397775.1. Taxonomy (NCBI): domain Eukaryota; kingdom Metazoa; phylum Chordata; class Aves; order Passeriformes; genus Eulacestoma; species Eulacestoma nigropectus. Next base: position 963,576 of record VZTE01004910.1, on the reverse strand, counting down.
AATTTTGAAATACTGTAGTGAAATAAAGAGTTGCTTTCTTTGAAATATGACACCCCTAAAGTGATATCCCCACCATGCAGGGAATTGTGTTAATGGGAACCACTGAGGTGATCTACTTAAATTTATAAGCCACATACTCTGAAGACAGGAATTCAAATCTGCTGAAAACTGAACAAGAAATGTTTTTGCAGTCTAAACTCCCTGACCATAGCTATACTTTGTGCCTTGAGTTACTGCATAATCAAGATACACAAGCTGAGGAATCCATTCTCTCAGGAACTCTCAGTGTTTGGCACTGACTCTGCCTTTCTAAGGGAGATGATTTATTTTTGCACACAAGAGGTCATTTCCTCCACTCAGATCACAGGCAGAAGACAACCTTACACTTATAAATCCTGAGATTAAAAAAAGGTTGATTGCCGCTTGTCCCTCATACAAAAGCACACTCAGCAGAGGGTCCTTTACAGGATTAGAGTCTTGAGGGTGGTAAAAACCACCCAGATTTTAGCAGGCAAAGTGAGTAAACGTTAAATAGTGTATACAATCATTTGAAGTCCGTAAGCAAGGTTTTTAAACATGCAGGGATTGTGTTATTTTTTATTAATATGAAAATCTGTAAGGTAAATGCTGCAAATGCTGGTTTGAAAAATTTAATTCACTTTAAATAGTGATGCCAGATGACCACAGTTCTGACTGTTCTTCTATGTACAGTGGCTCAAGCAAACCTTCTGCAGTTCAAATAAACTCGCCAGAAATACGGCAACAGAGTCTACACCTTTAGATGCAGCCACCCAAGGGAACCCTGGCAAACCATGAAAAGGAAAAGGCACCCTGTGACCAGAAGGGCATTGCAGTTCCATGTAGAGTGGTCCTGGGAAAGAACTTAAACAGGAAAACGGAACTTTCATAGGGTAGGAACATCAGCTCGACTCTCTTACGCTCTCTAATCCTCTGTTATATTTAATGGGTGGAATTAAAAATTCACTTTAAATAGTGTAAAAGTTAACAGAGATGCCAGAGAAGGTGAGAGGTTTGTAAGTATTCTGTGAATTGTCCGTCTTCGTGTGTGGCATTCTTTTTGACAGGTCATGCTTGCATGTAACATTTTATTTTCTTCTTCATTTTTAATAAAATAAGGTTCTAAGCATTCATACAGACTTCATACTGTCCCTGCCTTTAGGAATCCCATTCCCTGAAAAATGTCAGGAAACGAACCTTTTCTGATGCGTAGCAATTCTTCCCATCTCATCTCCATATCTGTGGTACTCTTCAGAACTTTCTCCTTTAAAGCACTTCCACAAAGAGACACTTCAAAGGTTGGAATCAATCCGTGAAGTACAGATGGGGCAGCTTGTGTGAATGAGCTGGGTAACAAGGCAAGTGGTGGCTCATGCTGCCAGCCAGCAGTAGCTATTTGTGAGGGCTGGAAATTATTGAAATTATTGTAAGAGTGGCTCATCTTAGCATTTATAGCCCAGTAACTGGGTGATAGAGACCGGATTTGATTACAGTTTGCCTGGAGGAGGTATCCTTCAGTGGGATTAAATCAGATTATGGAGTTAAACAATAGAGGAACTGCTCTCCTCCTTGGTCTGCTTCATTATCCCCTTGAATCCTCTGTGAGTTCCCTCTGATGTTCTCCAGTGTGCTTTGCTTTTCCCATTCCTGCCTTTTTCTAGAATAATTTATTTCACGTAAATAAATTTCACTCTGATTCTCCAAACCTGAATGTTTGGGAAAGTCTCTTACAGTTTGAATGCTTACGTTAACCTCCCAAAATTTTAAATTTACCTCAGATCATCGTAATCTTTCTGATTCTTCTTTCACAAAGATGTCATCCCAAACACATGCATGTAAATAATATATTAGTCCACATGCAATTAGGAATTTCACTCCAGGTGCAAACAGTATGTTAGCATATGTTGCTACTTGTTGGCTGGGTAATAAGAGGCAAGCATTGGTTTGTAGAAGCAGATTCATATAAGGCAAAAAAATAACTGCCTTCTTAATATGATAGAGAAATCTGAATTTGGATATATTGTAACTTAGAGCACCTCACACATGCTGTGTGAAGTTAGAAATTTAGGGTTCTGAAAGATTCCCACTGAATATTGCCGGGGAAATGAGTGGCTCCTTGCACTGCTGAGGAGCAGAATGCAGCTCTAGGGATCATTATGCAAATGATCAGAGTGTGAAAATCTGTCTGCACCAAGTTACTGCTGGATCTGACTTCTTAAGTATCAGTCCTCAGTTTGTTGCTAGCTGGCAAAACTATCTTGATAAAAGCAATACTTACACCTTACAGTCTCTTCTTCAGTCCTGGAAACTATGTGAGCTGTATAATTTAAGTATAAAAGTCAAAAGCACAGCTGCAGGACCACTCTTTTCTGGTTTCTACAGAGACTGATCCATAAAGCAGCAGCCACAAACAGATCTGTAACTTGCTATACTTTTTAGGACGTTGATCCAGTTTCTGCTTTTACTTTCCTAGGTATTATCAGTGTCCATGAACTCTTTCCAGTAACGAAGGAGTTAATACAAGTTACAATTAACGTGGTAGAAAATTGGCCCAGCTGTAGAAGAGAAAAGACGAGGAACAGGTGAGGTGAATTTTCCTTATAGAAGCAAGACTGGAAGGAGCAGAAGCAGCGTGGTCTGGTTTCAGGGGAACCTTGTTCTTGTGGACTTACAAGGTGCCATCCACAGGAGCTGGGAAAGTTCTGCTGACCGTGTTGCACCTGTAGCAGTGCAGAAGTGGAGGTTGCTGCCATACCTGAGAGCGCCTGGGGATTCAAAAGGTAAGCTTAATGACTCAAACTATTTATAATGTTATTAGAATGTGTTGTACTGTTCATCCTGAGGGAGATTAGGTCCTCTAGAATTCCTTAAAATCTCTACAGGATTCCTAAAGGATCAGATGCAGACTAAGAGGTTTGAAGTTGACTGCACTTAAGGAGCAAAGAATTGATGGTAGCTAGATAGCAATTTCTGATTGAGGAATAAGATTGCTCTTTTAGGCGTAATTTTTAGAAGAAACTGTGGTCTTGTCACTTGAGTTTGCTGCTTGTTGTGCTCAGACTTGATTGTGGTTTGCTCACGGGAAGCTTTTCTGGACCTGTTAACTTCTGGAACTCTTGGCTCTCTATTTAGTAACAGCTGGCTTTGTGTTCCCTCCTTTACTTTGCTAATAGTTGTTTTAAAAGTTAAACTTTTGCATAAAATGTTGAAATTCAAAGCATTTTTTGTCAAAAATTTTCTAACCGGTAGTAAATGTAGATTTCTTTTTTTTTTCTGTTTCTCCACGTGTCAGTATCTTATGCTGTAACTTTCAGGACTGAAGAAGTCCTAATTACTTCTAATTTTCTAGAATGACTAGGTTCAAGGTGAAGTCTCTGTTATTAATATTCTCTGGACCAGGAGTCCCACAGATGGATCAGGGTAACTTTTCTTGAGAAATGCTGAATAACTCCATAACTGACCAAACCTAAAACTTAAAATCTGCATTTTGAACTGCTGCTAGCTTCTGTAGGATATGTTTCTTATGTGTATGTTACTCATGAAGACATGAAACAGGAAAAGCAACAAGTAAGCGTGGTAACAGTAGTGTTTTCTAGTATAGCTATTTATTATATAGAAACACTTGTTCACAAAGCACAGAGAGATTTTTTTGTAATTTTTTTTCATAATTTCATTCTTTTTTGAAATATTTTGAGTAAGTTTTAGCTTTTCAAGCAAGAGAACTGAAAGTAGTAGTGTCTTGGATTTCTGATTTTATAAGTAAATATATATTTGGTCTGTGACTTCAGAAAAGTTGCTTGACCTACTTGTGCCTCATTCAACCCAACTGTAAAATCGGATGAAACCCAGGGCTGCAAAACTCCCTGAATGCTGTAGTGAAGCTTAATTTAGCTGAATACTGTGACATGGTGCACAGGTAACCACTGCAAGAGATGAGCGTTCCAGCGCGCTGATCCAGTGAGCACATACGGCACCGCGGGTGAAGGAAAGACGTTACAATTTTTTTTTGCGATACTTCTACATAACACCCCTGTATCCCAGGATTGTTTCTCAAACGAGTCTAACGTCTTTGGAGCCAGCCCTTTGTGCTTTTTCTCCTTCCCAAGACCTTCTTCACTAACAGTGCCAGCGAAGCTTTGTGCATGGGCTATCACAGACACAGAGATGACGTTTTCAGACACATAGAGGCAACTGTCTTCTGCAGAGAAGTGCCTCCACAGAAAGCAGCGGAAATGCAGGATGCAAGCTCCTACATGTTCCTTTATCTAAGCAGTTGTGCACATCAGTAAAAAGTAGCTGATGTTTTTGATGGAGAATAGCACAAGTACCTGTGAATTCAGCCATCATTCTTGCCTTCTTCTCGTCTCCTTTGGATTGCCATGGTTCTTTAGGATAGTCATAGCGATGCTCAGGAAGCAAGAGATGACTCTTTTTTCAGCTCTGTTCCTTCTAGGGTTCAATGTGAGGTTTTCTAATAACGCTTTGTTGGCTGGTGTCATTAGAACATTCTCACAGTGCTGAGAGCCTGAGACCCAGACAGAGCTGTGTGCTCTAGGTGGGAATCGTGTAACTCGCTCAGTGGGCTACAGGGAGGCAACATAAAGCAACAGCTTATCCAAGGAGGAAAGCCTGAGCTAAAAACTGCAATAGGATCCTTCCCTGGAGACAGCAGAAGGTAGGAGAGATATCTCTTTGCACCAAAGATTGAGGGGAGGCATTAAAGCTGTCCAAGTCACTGAAGCAGAGCGTTATGAGTGCTTAATGTTCAGTGGGACGTAGCTGAGGCCTCCTCAGCTGCCAGAGCCGTACAGCTCAGGGAACTGCCTGCAGGACAGTCAGCACGGAAAGCATTTGGAGATACAGTCATGGCAGAGCAGGACCAGCGACAGCTTTGGGTGAGCAATGTTTGTTATTTGCTGCTGTAGAGGAGCATATGCATAGGGAGCACCGACATTTTCATTTACAGAGCAAAGAAAACAGAATGTAGGCAGATCCTCAGCTGTGTATTTTGTCACTACCCCATCAGTTTATACCAGCTAAGGAGCTGCTTCTGCATTAGTCAAAGCAAGACTTAAATTTCCATATGCTTGCCCCGCTGGCTAAATGACTGCATCAGGCCTGAGTTTTTCATGGCTGATGGACAGGGTACTCTTGTTTTTCAGTCTCCCAGAACATGACATATGAAGATAGTACCAGCTGCCACAGTCTTGAAGAGCTTTTCCCTCCTAAAGACGTTGCTCTGTTCCATAACTTAGTTTCCTTGTTCTGGCTCTGTAAGAACCTGATGAAAACAGCATAAAAATGAGAATCTTTTTATTCACCTACAAAATCATGGGATCATAGAATATCCCGAGTCGGAAGGAACTCACAAGTGTTATTGAAGTTCAGCTCCTGACCCATCACAGGACAGCCCCAAGGGTCACACCAGGTCTCTGAGAGCAATGTCCAAATTCTTCCTGAGCTCTGTGAGGCTTGGTGCAGTGGCCACTTCCCTGGGGAGCCTGCTCAGTGCCCAACAACCCTCTGGGTGAGACACCTTTTCCTAATATGCAGCCTAACCCTGACTCAGCCCCGTGCTGTTCCCTCAGGTCCTGTCACTGGTCACGAGAGGGCAGAGATCAGTCTGCCCCTCCACTTCCTCGCGTGAGGAAGCTGCAGACTTGCAATGGTTTCCTCTCAGTGTCCTCTTCTCCAGGCTGAACAAACGTAGTGATCTCAACCACTCCTCATATGGCTTCCCCCCAAGGCCTTTCAGCACCTTCACAGCCCTTCTAACAGCTTTATATCTTATATTGTGGTGCCCCAAACTGCCCCAGCACTGGAGGTGAGGCCACCCCAGCTCAGAGCAGAGCGGGACATTCCCCTCCCTGGCCCAGCTGCTGATGCTGTGCCTGTTTCCCCCTCGGGACAGTGATGTCCCTCCTGGCTGCCAGGGCACTGCTGAGTCACATTCAGCTTGCCATGGACCAGGACCCCCAGGTCCCTTTCTGTGGTGCTGCTGCCCAGCCTCTCGTTCCCGTGAAGGTGAAGCCTTCCTGTGCTCCCCAACATTTGTGCTGAGGAATCTTGAGTGTTGTCCCCGTGTTAGCCCAACTGTGTGTAACAGTTTGGCTGTTCCCAGCAGAGGAAGTGCAGATGGTGACTCCTGGCAGGCAGTGTTATTGGAAGACATTATGCTGTGTGTGTACAGGTTGTTAAGCTAACTGACAGCTTTTACGCAGTATAGGCTGCTGAGATTTTAAAAATCAGAAAATTACCATTTGGAAGTCAGAGGTCGGCTGGTTCTTTAGAAGACTTCAATCTCTTAGCCCTGTAGCAATGGTGCCATATGGTCCTCACCGCTTGTTGCCTTGAAACCATAGTAGGGAGACACAAAAGCCAGTTGTCTGTTGTAGTCAGGTTGCAGTGAAATATGGATGCATTCCTGTGAGCCTGTTAGATATACAGGATGTAAAGCAGCACCAAACCAGTCCAAATCTCCCCTAATCAATACTTGGAAAGTCAAAGGAGCTTTCTGACTGTGAGTGATCTATCCTGGTACAAAAAGAGGGAATTTGATGTGCCTGTTCACAGTCTGTAATTGAAAGGCACCTCCATTGGGGATGAGGTATTTCAAAGGGGTACTGCTGGTAATGGGGTTAAATCCATTTTTGTGATTAAAAAGGAGTAACCAGCATAGTAATGACACTTCCAATTGAAGAAATTGCAAATAGCCCTTTGGACAGAACAAACTCGTACAGTGAAATTATGGACATGAGCACAAAAGAACAAAATGGGATTTGTGAGAAAGAGGAGGATGACCTGTGCTTGAGAGGAAATTACCTTTTGCACAGGTATTCTATGGGAAGAAGGAAGCTGACTACTAACAAAGGCCGGGGCTTTCGGGGGCTGCTAGTGAATGTGTGTGATATGTGCTAGACCTTTTGTCAGGAGGAAATACCATCAGCAATGTGAGCAGCAATTCCTTCTATTCCATCTTGCAGTGTGCCAGAGCCTGCAGCGGAGTGCACGGAATGTGGAAGTATCCTTGTGGCTCCCCTTACTTTTGAGAGGAGGAATGCTGGTAGTGAATACCACTCTTCTTCCTTCTCAAATCCTGGGAGACAGGAATGATTGCCTCCTGTCCTGCCTAGCCCAGCACAAAGTGAGACACCATGGGACCTAGGTTTTAGTAAACTGAAGACTGTAATTCTTAATTAAGATGATAAAGAAACTAGAACAGATTAAAGTAATCTTTTCAAAACTGTTACTTACACTGTAGATATGACAGAACATGAATTTTATACAACTGTTTGGAAGGTATAAAGCTTAAACAATGCCAAAGGGACAGAAATGGAAGATAAAAGGAAATCTGAGATGGATACTAAAAGATTGATATGTGAAACCTACTAAGGACACGGACCAGCTGCTTGAGGAACAAGATGGAAGAAACCTATTCTGAAGACTTTTAAAATGAAATAACACTAGCACAAAGCCCATTTCAATATATGCAAGTGCGTGAAGAAGACAATAGAAGGACTAAAAATCTGTAATGCTGATGATGTTTAACTTTTACAGTGTATGTAGACAATGGTCATCCTAATTTTGAAACCGATCCTTTAATCTAATAATGTTTATCTTCACTATAAATATGAGAAACTACCATCTGATAAAGAAATCAAGCACTTATGAGATGCAATACTGTGACCATTTGTTTTGTTTTTCCTCCTTATTTATCCTGATCTATTACTGAACACGACAAGGTAGAACTCAAGGCACATATTCTTCCATCCATGTATCTTTATTTAGGCTCTGAGAAGAAGGAAAAAATGTTTCTCTCCTGCTGTGGCAGTGGCAGATTCATAAATCGGTGGTTCTTTGATGGCAGGCTTATGTCAAGTAAAGTAGGTGTGGAGAAAGCTGGTTGATGAAGCAATACCTGAGCAATCTGTTATTAGCTCTATAAGAAGGTGCTGCTTCTCGAAAGAAGAATTTATTTCCAATGGACAGTGTTGGTTTATGTAAGTTGTATCTTAAATTGTATCTCTTATGGATCAATTTGGGGGATTTCTTGAAGCTGATTGGTTAAACATAGCCTCAAAATTGTCTAAGATCATGTGACAAATCACAGTGAAATTTGCAGAGGGTCCTGAGGCTACCAGAGTTTCTGTTCTAATCACTATCTTCCAAAAAGCTTTTCCTTTGTACCAGAAGTATTTTGTACCACAATTTTTGATGAGCCTCAAAAATATTTAGGCTCTTTACTTTCCTTTGCAACGATATTGATAAACTCCACCTATGCCTCAGGGAGTCTGGTATAATTGGCTTAGTATTCCAACCTGCTATTAAGTTGAAATTCCATTAAATAGTTTTGGTACTAAGTGGAATACAGTGACAGAAATTTTGACTAGAACTTGAAATATTTAGCCGAAGAAAGTTAAATGAGTCTGATTGTTTTTCCTTACCGCTCGCATCTTCTGTGCGAGTGAAAACTCCCATTTCTGTGCTCTGGACTCCTTGCTGTTGGGTCACATCTCTCTTGGCAGCCAATATTCCAGTGGAGGCCTTATCAGCTCTGAGAAGAGCCAAAAGACGTTGTGCATCTGGCAGGCCGTGCTCGTGTTTACACACCCCACTGCAGCGACTGCCCTTTTGCAGCAGCGTGACATTTGCTCCTATTCCCTGATGCAGCTGCTCAAATAGACACTCCAAGAACATATTTGGGTTGCTGATAATATAAAAGAACGTGATTAACTGCACTCCATTTAAAGTGTCTATGGACACAGGACCTTTAATTTTTCAGGGTTTTTTATGTGCAGCTTGTTATCTAAATAACTCGAGACATTATCATTCCACCCTCTTAATGAGCAAGTACTTTTGTATGTTAGATGCTGCCTCTGACTTATTTACTGGAAAGAGATTTAAATCTATTTCAACCTAAATCATGATGGGCAATTCATAATATTTAAATTACAATAATCTAAATGAAGATGATGTGTGGAGGACTAGAGCAATGAAGAGAGGCAGACCCATGGCGAACTCCAGCCATTGCAGGGAGAAAGTGCACTTCAGGAAACTGTTGGGAGCCGGTACAGAGTGTGCAACATCATCCCTGATTGCTTCTGGTGTCGAGGAGGGGCTGAGGCCAAAGAAAAAATTGTAACATTTTGTTACTCCTGTGAAAAACTCCATGACCCCTATCCTGTTGTAAGGGTGGGAGTCTGAAGTTAAGGGCTCAGCATGTGCCTCATTCTAGCAAGGACTCGGGCATCAGGGGAAGTACAGAGAGCAGGCTCTGCTATTTCCCCCCCACCCTTTTATCCTTTTCTTTGTTTTGTTTTGTTCAGCCATCCCTTAGAGATCTCTTCCCTTTCTCCCCCGTCCTCTTGCGTGTAAGCTTTGCAGTTCATGTGTTTGGATGGAATGGGAGTTAAGAATCCATCTGGTCACTGACATTAGAAGCAGAATTAGTGAAATGCCTAGCACTGTTATCTGAACAAATGACTTATCTTGTGTTAATTCTTCGGAGAATAAATTTATACTTGAAGAAAAAAATGCATCATATCTGAAAAAAACCCCACTAAAATCTATTTCCACTGTATGGTCAAAGGGTAAAAGTACATATGTATGTGTAACTTGACTCTTCCTGGCAGTTACGTATCTAGTTTACTTCTAGAACTCAATGCAAAACAGGGCTCTCAATATATTTATTTTCATCCTCTCTTGGCCCTGTAAGGTAATCGGCTGGCAGATTGAGATTTTCAAATGGTGAAGCAATGGGCTCTGGCAGTGGAACTGAGCACAGACTGAATCTGGTGCTTCTTTTCTACACCAAGTTATAGACCAGTTTCATTGAAATCTCATCACAAAAATGAGTTCATGATTTCCCTCACCTATTACAGGGAAGAACAACCTCTGGTGCGTTTAGAATATTCATTATGTGACATTATTAGCAGCATTCCCGTTGTCCAAAATGCTTTGAAAATTGGTTGGAAACAACTTAGCTAACAAAGCAGTCTCTCATTTACTCTTCTTCACATAACTCAAAAAAAAAAAAAAAAAAAAAAAGCCCAAGCCATTCCTTTTATAAACCATTTAATACAGTTTATGGTAGCAATAATCCCCTTGAAATTGGCTATATTGCTATAGTTTGTTATACTGTTAACTGCCCTTGTCTTCAGTGTGGTCCATTAACTGAAAATCCAGCCATTAACTTATAATGGGATGATTTCTTCAGGATTATTACCTGACTCTTAGCTTGAGCATTAGTACTCCTGAAGGATAGCGAAACAGTGATGACAGGTAACAAAAGTTCCCAGTTCCGTTTTTATGTAGTGGAGATCTATTTACACAAGATATCTGTGAGGCTGGCATGTCGTTTACTTCGTCATCTGTGTCACCGAAGTTGGACCCATGCAAGCAGAACCTTTCTTTGTGAAAAAGAGCACTGCTTGGCCCGGGTAGTCAGTGGCAGATGAGAGACACGAAAGGCGAGGTTAAATGTGACAGTCTGATAATGGAGATGTAAAACTCTCACTCGTGGTTACTCCCTTCAGTGGGAATTTTGCCTATGGCTTCAGCGGACAAAGGTTCAAGACCAAAAAGACAGGGAGAGAATTATTTCCTATTTTTTTGAAAATACCCGCTAGATGTAAAAGGGGATGGGTGGGGTAGTCACAAGCCAAAGGCCTGGTGCAGGTGATAGAACTGTTCACTTAATAGAATGGACAGCCTACAGGAATCCCTTAAACTATGACCTTAGAATACTCCTGTCATCTACATTTTCATTCCCTAAAGTAATCTCTCTGAGTAATGCAATGCCAAATCTGAGAAAGGCTCATTATTAGCTATACAGCATTATTAATTAACCCTGCAATCTACTCCAACAAAATATACAGTTGCTAACACAATTTTGGTGTGAGCTCTGGAATGACTTTTCTGCTTCAAGCTGATCTGACTTCTAAGGGGTTTTTCTCATACCCTTAAATTTTGTCAGTGTGCTAAGAATGGTCAGACAAAATGGGATGAGATATACGGTATCAGTAGGCTGTAGGAACAACCTTTAAAATAAATTCACTCTAGCCTCTAGCAGTGATGGTTTGAGCTGGGCATGCTTTCCCTAGTGCAGGGCTCCTGCTGTGAAAGAAGGAAAACTCAGAAAATCCTTTTTTCTACTTTGTACCAGGTATCAATATTTGACTGCCTGTTCTCCGAGACTAAGGAGAGAAATCTGGCAACAGAGATTTCCTCTGAAGGAGAGCATCTGGGTTCATTTTCCACACCCATCTACAGCTATTCCAGGGGTGTGTGGTGTTTTGAGCAGTCCAGCTGCTCAAAAGGTGGTGGGGAAAGACTACCTAGGCAATAACAAGAATAACTGAGTTGTAAATTTACTGCTCAGAGAAGGTGCCATAAATGGTGCTGATAAGAATTACTGAGAGGGGGATTAGCAGAACTCAATTCCAGCAAGAAATTTGCAAATGGAATGGCAAAATAAGAATATCTGCTAATACCAACATATCCCACAGGCAGCTATCTCTTCCACTTCCCAAATATCTGGGAGAGGGGCTGGTCTGGAAGCACACACTGAGAATAGAATCTTGATAGAAGAAGGAGAAGAATACATTTCAACTTACAGATTGCAAGAGGGAGAAGAATACATTTCAACTTACAGATTGCAATGGAGAAATCAAGTGTACACTGTTGTTTAAAAAGAAGGGGCTGAATGTTAAACACGTGGCTTTCCTCTAAGTAGTACTCAAAAGTGAGGAAAAAAGTGGCTCTCCTGGCAAAAGGAACCTGTTGTGTTAAAATCAACAGGTGGAGCCCAGATGACAACTTTAGAACTAGTGATGATTCAAGGCCTAGGGGTAAATGATCTGAATGCATTTTTTCAACATGAATGTAGTCTTGCTTTTGCCCTCTTTTGAGATCCACAAATGAAAAATATTTGTGTACCACCAATTCTGGAACCTCAATAGCTATAAATTAAAAAACAATAGTAAGTGCACCTGCAATTAAAATGGTGAGATTTATAGCATCTACGTTATAAGTCTTCACTTTGGTTTACTCTGTGATGACCTCACTGGCACCTCACCTTGCACACATCAGTGTTTGGTCAGTCTTTGGGAGGGTATAATAGAAATCCTCAGGGCTTCAAGGACATGTGCATTGCTACTGCTCTTTTCCATGTGTCCCCTTTGAGTGGGTGAGCTGACCCTCTTTGTTATTCTCTATTGTGTAGTTTTTAGTGCTAACTAAGTTCAAAAAAGAGATGCACTGAAAGCTTTTAAAGCACTAAAAAGAACCATGCTTAGCCTGATGAAGAGCAAGCTCCTTTTTTTCTGTTCTTCATTCCAAGCAATTTTATAGATTGTACTTCGAAATGAAAAGGATAAAATATTTGTAAGAATACTGCCAAAATGACATCATGATCCTGTCCTTCAAGTCTTCCTCTTTCTGAAGTTCACTTCTGTTACAAAAAGATGGAAAGCCAGAAAAAAAAATATTAAAATCAATACTGATTATTTTTCAACTTAATTAAAACGTAATTGCCATGGTTCATGAATAAGATCGAGGATACCTTCAGTTTATTATGTAAGTACTTTATTCCTCATGTGATTTGACTTTAAGACTGGTCTGTTTCTGTCTGGTGTGTTACGAATTTTTTACAAATGATATTGCTTATGTATGACAACACAGTATATGTTTGTGTAATTCCAAGGAAAGTGCTGTTCAATCTGTTGAGGATATCCCTTCATTTTCATCGACAAATTAGCACATACACTCTCTAAGTAAAACCCTTCACCTGTGTTCCCTTTCTTGCAATACGGCAAAATTGGAAAAAATCTTAAATATTTCACTATCAGTTGCTTTCCATTTTTTTCTTGCCCTCTAAATTTAATAAGCAGATTTTCGGGGACAAGAACTTCTGTGAATTTGTCTTCAGAAAAGCACTTGGGATATACAATAGGTGTGCAAGGCAATGATTGCCACTGTCTCAGTCTCTACATTGGAGGGGATGCCAAATCATTTACGAAGTTTGTATTTTTTAAAGGACTGTGAACGTTAAACTGAACTCTCAAATCCTGTTCTCAGCATGGTGCTACTGAATACAGGTCTCACTGAGGGGGGAAAGGTGGTCTATTTTTAATAGCGTTTATTAACTTCCAAGGTTTAAATTTCGGAGGGTATAATAGAATTTCTAATTGTATCCTATTCTAATTGTGTTAATCAGCAGGTTTTTATTTTGAGGTGATTCTGCTACAGTCTTGAAATCAGACAGGAACAAATGCCTCCCTTTAAACTGTGTGTGCTGCCAGCACCAGTGGTCTGTGCACCTTTTCTGAGGAAGGGCATGACTGCATTTCTTCCAAGGTACCCCATTTCCTTAGCAGTTGTTTCACTGAGTGACTTTGGGGTTGAGCCACAAGAGCTCATCAGGTAGAAGGTGACATGAACTGTATTTTCACAGTAAAGCAGACAATTTGATTATTGATTAAATCAGAATTGCACAAGGGGCCCAACACAAGTGCAGGCATTTCCGGCCGTGTCCATCCTAAGGGAGCCAGCTCAACTCTCAGAGTTACTGTTTACTCTGTGGGTAACTGCTCATTTGAGCAGTACTTCCACATGACTGCAGGATCATAGATTTCAAATCACAATCACTGGTGTTTGGCTCTCTGATCTCCTAACTGATAGCAAATGAAGTAATGAAAAGTATTACGTGTTCTCTTACGTGTATCATTTTTAAAGTTGTTTTGGTTGAAAAATCACTGTACCATGGCTGCTGCTTCCCTCCCCCCAATTATCTTTTTTTCTTATGTTTGAAAGGAGGTTAAATCATAATTTTAAAAGCACGTTTGCCTATGCCTTCTCTGTGTTTCTCTATAACCTGTGCTGCACACAGAGTCGAGATGAATTCGATGCTGGGGACACGAGTTATTTCCTTAAACCCACTCCAGCCATGCTTCATGTGTCAGCAAAAAAGAATCTCACAGTATATTGCCTACCTGAGTTATAAGTGGTAAATTCCTGTCAACATCTTGTGTTGGGCAGCAGTCTCCCAGGGGTACTTTGTCTAATTGTCTGGAAGCAGAGATTAAAGAACAGGGGATTATATGATTTACTGTGGCATATTATGTTTAGCCAAGTCCTGAGCTGGCCACTTATTGATACTTTAGCTCAGTGATTTTAATTCACACAGAATTCTCTCTTCATGTACTTTTCTTTCTTCTGAGCCATATTTGTAAAGAATTCTGTCTGACAAGGAAACTGGAGTTGGTTTTAACGAGCACCTCTCTGATTACTTTCCTAGTATTGCCATGCTTTAGTGCCCCAAAACACACAGCATTGTTTTCGTAAGAAGAGATTTGAGATTACGTAAAATATTCAGGCACGTATCAATATTTTGGTTAAAGAATATGCTCAATCCTTTCTTGATGGCAGAATGAAAGCAGATATTTGTCTGTGACTGAGCTGTGGAGTTCTTTGCGTGAGACTGACCCAGGAAAATCTGCTTCACGTGTCTGTCTCTAGGGGCTGTTGTTTTGCTCATGGTCAGAACTATCAGAACAGGGGACATAAAATAAACTTGAGATAGTTCTTCAAATGCTTATTAAGATCTACAGGGCTGCAGTTGGTCATGAGGACTTTGCTCAGGTATTTGAATGAGGCTGCAGAGTATTCTGTGAGAGACAGATCATTTCCCTTTGCAGGAGGACTGAGCAGCCTGGTTTGACTGGACTGTGTGCACAGATGTGTAGGAAGATGCAGTGTTTAATGTCACAGGAATAGCAAAAAGCAGATGTGGGTGTTATGGAAAATAGTATTGAAACCATTAACCTCAGTCAGACCTAGCGATGCTCCGTGAAGTGAGGGTGGGGAAGGCAGAATCTCTGCAAAGAGTTTTGTTTGTGGTTTTTTTGCCAGATTTTTAACCTCCTCAGACCTTAATCTTAAACTGCTTGGCAAAATATTTATTATCTTAAATTCTGATTGTTACTGCCTAACCTATATTGATACTAATACATGAAATGCGAACATTAAATAAATAAGGGCTTACCAAGGAAAAACATCACTCACTTGGTTTACCAGCTTGGACAATAACAGTCAGAAACAAAAATAATAAACTTTCTCTGTTTCAACAATGTAAGGCCTAAAATAAACTCCTCTGCAAGTTTCTTTCATTATTACTGTTTCTGAAGAACTTTAAATATCAAAAATTAAAAAAGAAGGGAAATATGTTGAATATTTGATTTCTGTCATCTCATCAAATTATGTAAGTCTGCCCTGGAAAATAATAGTCTTAAACTGATTGATACAGCATCAGACTCTCTTAAAAATATTCAGAAATTAAAATAGCATATAATTGGGCAACTACATAGGAATATAACTAATTATTTAATAGACTATCTTGGGTCCTTTGATGCCTCTAATTTGGACTGAAGTTGTAAAACCAGATGTTTGTGAGCTGGATTAATGAGAGGAAAATTCATCCTTCTCTCCCTGCTTGCATACGGACATAGAAGTGTTTACTATAAAATAGTTACATTCTCCCTTCAATATCACACTTCCCACCCCACAGGAATCTGAAGTTTCCTGGGTGGAGGCAGTGATTTGAACAGCCTAAGTAACTTTGAAATAATGTAAGGGTACTTGTGTCTCGGGGTTTTTTGTGCTTTTAACCCAGTGGACAATCCGAAATCTATCATCATCACTAAATCTCATTGGAACGTAACACTACAGAGGCATTTACTCCTCCTCTTCTGTTTGCTTGTTTCTTTCTATCATGCAAATCTATGCTGAAGTTGAGATACCAAAATTGTGTTTGTCTATTCTAAAATGCTTGACTGCCACACACAGTGAAAGCCAGATAAGGAGAAAGTCTGTACATTTATATCCCACAGGAAAAGTATATATGTTATGACTTTGACATTAACAAAGCTAATGATGAATATTCATGTTTATCAATCCTGATCTAATTAAAACTACTTAGTGTTAGACATTTACATGAAAGGCCAAACTAGATCTTTCTAGCTGTTAAAAGAAATTGTTTTAGCATTCCACAGATTATGTGGGTGTCTCATGCTGAGAAGTTCTGTGCTAAAAGAATTAGTAACAATGAACTCAAAAAGAAATTAAAGGTAAAATGTCTCAAAAGAACAACATTTTAAGACTTCATGTGGGATCTTTAAATGAGGACTTAGAAGGGTCTTCAAAGTATTAAACCTCACAAAGCTGTTGTGAGGATAAATGGTTTCGAGGTTTTGTTTTGTTTTATTTAGGGAAAGCATCAACACAGAGGAATTAAGACCCAGATTCCATAAACT
The DNA here is from genome assembly GCA_013397775.1 of Eulacestoma nigropectus. NCBI lineage: Eukaryota > Metazoa > Chordata > Aves > Passeriformes > Eulacestoma > Eulacestoma nigropectus. The sequence goes on along the minus strand of VZTE01004910.1, from coordinate 947,248 downwards.
ACTTGGTTCCCAAACACTCCAGTGGTGTAGGCTCTGCAAAAAAATGTTAATGGATGCTTTTGGGCATGAAACAGAATGATAGATAGAAAATCCTTCTTGCTGCAGAGTTACTGAGAAAGTTCGGGCCTTATACATCCTATTGAGTGCAGGGTCTGATCCTTAAAGGTGGTGTGTAAATGTAGGGTCAGTCCCTAATCCTTCTGGAGTCTCCTGGAGTCAAAGTTCCCATCCTGCCCTGCCTCAGCCTCCGCACCTGTGAGAAGGATGTTTTCACTGTAGTAAGGACAGCACTCCGAGCTCCTCTCTCCAGGCTTGTCTTGGCTTTCTCCAGTGTTCCTACAGTTATGTGGAATTTGGAAAGCTCCACACCTCATTTCCAGCCTGTTCATAATGACCAGGACTGGTTGGGACTATTGACCAGTTGAGCTGCTTTACTTTTGCTCATGAAAAACATTGTTTTAAGTTTTCTGTTCTCTTCCAGTTAAAGTCTGTTTATTCTGGCAGATGTTCAGGCTTGCCTGAGTCCATGTCAGTGTAGAGTGTCTCAAGCTTTCCTCAAACCATTGTTTATAGTCTCTCTGCCAGTTTGGAGAGCAGAAAGCTTTCTTTTTTCTTTCTTCTCACTCCCCAGCCCCCCTGTAGTAGAAGATAATTTAAAAAATTGCTTCAGGCATTTTCCTAAGATTATGATTTAAAGTCTTATAATCTCTTGAGGTCCTTGAGAAATAGGCCAGTCTCTGATCACCCTTGAGCCTTTGCCAGCTTGCCTGAAATACAGGGAGAAGGATAGGATGTGTCTGCTTTTCTAATTATATTTTTTAATATAGCAACTTACATAACCCTCTTTTTAAGTGACAAAAAATTACACTGCTCAGAATTATATATTTTCCACTCTCTTATTTTCCACTGAATAGTTTCAAAATGAGAGGGAATATTTAAACTAAGCTTTCTGCAGGAGAAAATATGTATCTTCAGAAGATACCTTTAAAACCTAGGAGGGAAAATGTAATTATGCCATTCTGAAAGTCCTGTATAGAGACCTGATTTGAGTAAACTTAAATAATCTACTGTCAGCAAGCAGTTGCTATTATACTTTGGCTATGGTAGTGTAGGAATAAGGCCTTGTTTTTCATAATTTATTTAAATGGACTTTACTCTCTACCTGGATCTGGATTTGCATGCTATTTCTGTAATACATTTTCAAAACAATACTTTCAAACCAGTAGAAACTACCTCAAGTTCCTTTTCTTGATCTGTCTTTCAGGCATTAAAATTTGACATGACCGTACTAGAAACAGTCTCATGGTCTCACTAGGGACATTTTCCTGTCACCAATAGTGTGATCACATGTGGGTGAAAACGGCTATGGCAGTTTGAAAGTGCTGCCTTACAATGGGCTTTGTCACTGCTTCACCACTGGAAGTTACTGTGCCAGTGTCTGAACCAGCGTAGTTCGTGTCACAAGAACTCCTCTCTCCACCACACTGCAAAATTGGCGGTGGAGTAAATCGGCTCCAGCTCCAGCCAAAGTCAAAAGGGGGACTTGTGCTGAAATCTGTGGGAATTGATGCTGGCACATCTGGGCATTGGTAACTTCCAGCTGGAAACTGAGGACAACTACCTGAGAGATGGTGCGGGCTGAAGTCAAGGCAGGTGTTTCCGCAGGGATTGCGAGAGCGAGCCCAGAGGGTGGCTGTTAAGTACTGGTGAAGCATCTAAACAAGCTGGAAGAAAGTTTCCAGTAAGTTTATATATAGAAAACTTTCTAGAACTGAAAACCAGTGAACTCACTGGAGAGGATCATACGTGATCCAATACATAGGGAAAAATGTCTTTTGGATATGGCAGTATGATTAAAATGCATCCATCTAAATGCCCTAGGCAAAAGCCAACAGAATGAGCCGGTGGAAGTAATGTAAATATTCTTCCAAGAGTTTCAAGATGAAAGGTGCCATATTCCTTAATCTAGTACAGATTCATTTATTCTTCACTGAAGAGAAGAATAAATAGACCCACATGCACTTGATTGCTGGATATAAATCTGCTCAGATTACTGCTGAGCTCAGTTGGTACTGCTTTTATGAAATGACAGGAATAAACATGGGGATCCTGTTCTACTTCCCAAGGGAGAAACCACCAGCTTAAACATGCTAATGTGCTACCTCTGAGGAAAAACATAACGAAGGCAGAGGATTGGAATGGAGGAAGAGACAGAATTTGAATAAACACCCGTTGCTTTCACTGTTGTTGTGTATCAGGTATGATCAAGTCAAGGAACACAGTTTCTGGGATCATTTTTTCCTAACAATTAAAAGTAAACACACAGGAAAACATTTCCACACAGGAAATACTCAATGTCTGAGCCCAGTCAGAGAGCTTTTCTGCCATGGCTTTTCTTCTGTGCCTAATAGAGCACATCTATATGAGCAAGAGGAGTAGAAATGCTTTTACTCTTCCAAGGTCTTGCTAAAGGTACTTTCTTTCCTTTTCAACATCTGTTCGATTGGAATGTGACCTCAGCCTTCCCGAACCTCGCGCTCTGTCCTGGTGTGTTGTGGCTGCATTAGGCAAGGGCAGTCGTGGGAGGTGTATTTCTAAGTGATGAGGTGCGGAGCAGTTTCTCAGAGGAGAGTGAAAGAGCAGAAGCAGCCAATTCCTTCTGACCCTGCGACCCTTCAAGCATTCACGTAGGCTGGCCCCAGTCCCAGCCCGTTTGCAGCTGGAGTGCAGCAGCACAATAGGGCTGGAATGTCTCCTGTGGGAATTCCATATAGGTATAAAGGGGTAGAGGAAAAAAAAAAAATTACATGAATGTATGCTGTGCACTGGGGGATTAAATGGATCCTCTGGAATGGGAACAGTGCCAGTAACAACGTTGCTCAATCAGGCGACAGCCTTTGTAAGAGGGGCAGTTGTTATTTATGTGTGTATGTGCACCTGAGGAAAACCCGAACTGATAAAAAAGGTTCCATGTAAAAGGTGAATAGGCCAGTCTTAAAGTAAACACTGTCTCTCTTAGCTGTGGGAGCAGTTAAATTCTCATAGTAAATGCAAATATTTTCTGTAGTGTTTATCCAGCAGTTTGATCCAAATGTCAGTGTTTTCATTTTTATTTTTTTGTCTTCTCTTCTCATAGTTAGCTGATAGTCAAACCAGTGTTCCAAGCTTCAGTCCAGTGCTGAAGAGGATAGAAAGTTGATAGCAAGTTCCACTGCTTGGCTTGTAGGGATTCACAAGGGTCGGGTCTCTTGCCTCCTGAACAATTTTTTAAGTGCTCTGTGCCTGTCCAGTTCTGCACAAAGCATTTCTTTCAAGGTAAGTTGGGTTCCACATGGAAAAAGGCTTTTACTCACATAGCACATCAGCTCACTACTTTGGGTAGTTAAAATTGGATAACAGGGATTTTTCTCTGAAATAAAATATTTAAGAAATCCTAGTCCAAGAAAATAGAAACTTGTTTTCCTTCTTTTTTTTTTCCATCAGAGGTTACGGAGTGATTTGGAAAGTTGATCCTAGAGCTTATTTATTAATTTCTAGGCTAGCTATACCCAAATAATTTGGCACTTGAACAATATCACGGAATTAAAGTGGTTCCAGCTTCTCTCTTGGCAGTGAGAATGAAGCAATGTTGTTATGCAAACATCTTCCTTTAATATGTATGGTCCAAAGAGATTTATTTTTCCTCTCCTTTGAAAGAAGGGACAAATTTTCATTTCCATCTCAGCAACCCTTACAATTAACCTCCTACTTAACAGGCTCCCACCAAATAATGTTCAATGTCTGTATGACTGCTCAGTGTTTCATGCAGTCCCGGTGTATTTTTTCTATAAGTGGAAATGCTCTTGGACAGTGTTCTGAGCTCCAAAGGACTGGTACTGGCATGGAGTGCGATGCTTAGTTTGTGATTTAACTCTATTGCTCGAAAAATGTTTCTGTTTTTATCAGCCCAGTGAGCAGAACTCTGACATTTTGTCCAGTCTATGCAGCTGTAATAGCAAGGCACGTTAGGAATAATCCCATGAATGGCCAAACCCCCACCAGCAGTAATGGCTGAGGCCGGGGCTTTATTTTAGTGACCGACAGAAGAACCAGGTGTGTATATGTAAATCCCGATACTGAAAGTATCAGAAAGATGTGTCTTATTGAAGAACATAAATTTAGTGTTTTTTTCCATGATAAGATCTTTTTGGAAAATGTCAAGGAGCTGCCTTTTAATGAAAGCAGTTCATGGAACTTTAGTCGGATGCAGGGTGTTTGCAAGGTTGCATCAAACCCACCTTATTCTCCTTACTTATCTAAGTTTGAGTTTAGGTGTGTTTGGCACATGTCCTCTGTAAATAATAACTGATTGAGAGGTAGCAGTGACTCTAACTGATATTTTTATTTGAGAAGAATTTATACTCAAAGGTTATGAAAGTTTTGCTTTGTTGGTTTTTTTCTTAGCTTCTTTTCCATCCTGTGGATGGGTTTATTTCAGAAAACAACCTTCTATTTTGAAACCTTTGTCTTTAGGGAATTAGTTCTGGCTAAAAAAAATATGTGAATATGGGCTATGGCTTTGCCTTGCCACAGGAAGTTGTTATTTCTTGCTGATAACACAAAAAGAAATCATTACTGTATCTCTTGAACAATTTTTTTCGTATGACAAAAAGCTGTTAAAGATTTGTGAACTGACAAGTCCTTCTGATAACAAGCCCTCTGTATTTACGTGGTTATGGTGAACAAGTTTTGCCTTATTTCGTAGAGTACCCAAAGGCGTGGGTTTCTAGACATGCTCTTCCTTTTTACCTCTTTGACTTGGGCATTTCAGAATGTTGGGGTTTGCACAGGCGTGTGTCAGGAAAGAAGCGATTATGGACCGAAGGTGTCATTCTTAAGAGTGATGGCTCAATAATTGGAGAGAATTGGTGGCTCAGGAGAACTCACTTGTCTCCAGATGGCTGTAGACTCTGCAAATTGCTGCACAATTTCTACTGAATAGATTAGTGGAAGACGGAATTCCCTTTAAGCTTATTTGAAATTGGGACATTTGGAACAGAAGGGTTCATCTCTCGGGCAGTTTTCAAAGTCTTAACTGTGCAATGCCAACTTGCTTTTTTGGGGAAATGTTTCCTGGTTTAAATTTTCCAGTGAATTATCAGTGTTAATGAGCTATTGTGGGATCATTTCTGTTCTCACAGTTTTAATTTCATTGACTTTACACTTGCCTGAATGAACTGCGATGCACACAGGTGATGAAAATTCTGTGCTTAGGCTGTGATTTTTAAAAGGATTTTGTGGAAAGACCTGTCTTTGGTAAGCATTTTTCTAATAAATTCTACCCTGTGGATTTATTTTTAGACAGCACTCCTGTTTAGCTGTCTAAAAATTATAGTCTCTTGTTAAATTGTTTTAATAAATTTTCCATGTTTGGATTAGAAATTAGATCACACAGCCCTTTGATTTGTTCAAATGTGTTATAGCATTTCCACTACAACTTTGACACCTGTTTCGAGCACTTTCAGCTCTTAGATGCAAGTAATTTGTTCAGATAATGCATTAAGAATGGAAATTGATGTGCAGTCTGCAAAAATGCCTGTTCTACGACCCAGTATGCAAAGGTGTCAGAACAACAGCGAAATGTTCCGTGTGAATATATGAACCATTTTGAGGGAAAGTGATTAATCCAAAATATTCTGCCAAGATTTTACTGGCAAATGGTATTTGTTTCTCACCTCACAAAATAAATGCAAGCCCTCAACCATGTTATTACTCAGCAGATAGCTCAGTGATTTTTTTATCCTTGTTCCTTTAACCTGGACTGTGTTCAGATTGCAAGAATTGCAATAGTCTCTTAAATTCCTTACACTGACTGAGCACAGTTTTATCTGAATACTTTATAGTCATAATTTGAGCAGTTTGAAGAATAATTGTTGTTCAGCAGAACTGTCTGGTGCTGTTTCTGGTTCCTACTCAAATGGTGACTACATCTGATCAGTGTGTTTTGGAAGGCCTTTTCTGTGCTTTTTCACCAGGATATAAAGGCCTGTTACAGTCAGGGGCAGCAAACAATAACTTCCACTCATGCTTTTAAACCCTGGAGATCCATTTTGCTCTTTGTGAGCTGTGTGGTGACTCTTCTGCTAAAAGCACAGGTGTGTCTGTGTGACATCAGAGTATCTATAGAGAGCCCAGATCACAGCTTTGACATGTGGGTTCTGTTTGCACCTATGTTTGTGGCACTTGCTTCAGTCCTTTGTTTGTTTTCTTCTTTTTTTTTAATAACTGCAACAGAAATAATGCACCTCCAGAGAACGTATTACTGGGAAACCCTTGTGGGAGCGCTTGTGAAAAAGATCCCACAGTATTTGTTCAACTTTAAATCTTGGTGCAGCTGAATATCCTGCCCAAATCCATGACCTCACTATTTTATAGTAAACATGAGTAAGGTTTGGTTGTATTTCAGATTCTGATAACGTAACCTTCCTCTGCCTGCGTTCTGCTGGGCTTTGTCACCCATGTACCATTCTCAAAACTTAACAGCTTTATCCTAGGCTGCCTCTCCCAGAGCTGCCTGTAAATAAATTGATGCTCGTAAATAACTTGGCAGTGGTTGGAGGGCTAACATGTTAAGATCACTGCCTGTTGCAATTTCTGTATTTCCCTTGGATTGTTCTTTTTTTTTCTGTCAGCAGTGCTCACTTACTGCTCCTTAGCACAGGGTATTACCTTTTTTCCAATTTTTATGTTGAAGTAACACGGTGTCTATCTTTGTGGCACTGCTTCAAGGCTAAAGTCCCTGTGCATTACTCTGTTGTCAGAAAGAAAATGTTATTAAACAAACTTCTCTTTCAGAATGCAATATAAATCTCTAGAGCACCCCTCAATAACATGTTTGAGCACTGCACAACATTGTTTCTCACATGTGCAAATAAATAATTAAAGGACATTAATGATTTGCCCTGAGGGTCAACTAAGGAGTCCCTGACTGGGTCACAAATATCCCCCCTCATACCCTGTGCCTTTATCCCCCAGGCTCGTTTGTTGATTTTTGATCATCACTGCAAAAAGGGAAAGTTTTACCCCATGAGGCAGCTCCACCTGTGAGCAGCTCAGGGTTTTCTGGATGCTGAGGAGCACACAAATGTCAGAGGATTGTTCCAACCCCCAGTGCACTGGGCCATGTCCATTGGGTCCTCTGCTGACGTGCTCAGAAATGCAGGCAAACTGAGCTGGTTCTCCTGCTCATTAAGTGCATCATGCTTTATAAACACTGAGACAAAGTTCAGGAAGTGGAGTTTAAATGGACAATATGGTGCTAGACTTGCAGTTTTGTTTAATTGAAGACCAAGACAGGTTTTCCTGTACAACTCCCCGAATATAGTATTTCCAGTTGAAATGAATTTTTAAACAAGCACTCCCATGTGGTGCATATAAGTCAAACACTGTAATACAAGCAGAAAATGAAACTCCTACAAAAGCCTAAACAAATGTATAAATGTCTCGTTTATTGTCACTTCTGATGCAGATGGGAAAAGTAAGCAAGCAGAATTTCTGATCAAATGGAAGGTCAATTTAAAACATTCTTTTAAGTTCAGTAATCAAAGGTGATGTATGTGATACAAGCAAAGATTTGGACAGCGGTGGTTTTTTGGTTGGGTTTTTTGGGGGGTTTTGTTTTGTTGGTTTTGGCTTTTTTTTTTTTTTTTTTTTTAATGGTTTTGAAACCTGGCATATTTCCTGTAGCTTGAACTTTACAGATATCCAAAACTTGAAAGTGCTACATACCTGAATGTGCTTACTTTTGAGAATTAAAAAAGAAATTTAATCTTTTTTGCCTTATTACTATAGTAATTAAAATAGAATCTAGTGAGGCAGTATGTGTCAAAAATGCTTAGAATACTGATTTCATTTCAGGCTCAAGCTTTTAGAAGAAGCTCTGCTCGGACTCGGGCTTCCTTTGTCTGATTTTTAACTTCAGGGTTGTCTTCAAGTGACCCAACTAAATCTAAATAGAGCGTAGTGCCCAGAATGATTTGTATCCTGTCCTATGTTACATCTTATCTTGTGCCTGAGGAACAACGAAGGCTTGAAAGAAGCATCCATCCACATCAGCCATTCACCACAATTAAACAAATAGAATACACAGTATCTAAACAAGCAGGAATCAGCTGCTTATATCGCCAATTTTCCTCCTTAGCTGCACTGTCATTAGAAGAGAAACTCTTTAAATTCTGCCTATGTGTTTGCCATAAGTGTGCAGTTTAGGCACAAAGCACATTTTTTGCTTGGCCTGGCCGTGTGTGAAAGTTGCTCATGCAATTAACTGTGTTGCCTTTCAGTTTGCACGCACTGTAAGGAGTTGGGTGTTCAGGATAATGCCAGGGGAGCCAGATTGTCCAGGCAGACAGGGCTAAAACAGGGAAAATGCCCAGCAGATTTACCACCAAAACCAGAGGATAAATAGTGGCAGAAACTGGTATTCCAGGAGAAAGAGCAGAGCAATTCGTGGTGCAGAACTAAATCTGGGCTTTGTGTCAGACAGTGAATTTCAGGCAGAATGAGCTGAAATGACACTAGTGACTCCAGGGTAAGGTGAATCAGAACTGTTTTCTCGGAGATGAATCTGAGTATTGAGGAGGAGTATCCAGGCTACCAGTATCGAGTATCCCAGGATCTGGGCTGCTGCCTCCTGCTGCCTTCTCAAGGGCTGCAGCTGTGGAGACACAGAGTGAGGTGAATTGGGTCTCATCTGGCACTAATGTTAAAGTATTCATACATTTATTTTTCTTTCACTGCTGAATTAAGTTACTGTCAGCGCGCGTTCTGTGACTTGCCTGATAGTATCTCACGTCCCAGGTGGGGCTATCAAATGGCTGCTCCTGAAAAGGTTGCTGTTTACACATTTGTTCTATTCAGACACCTCTGTTTCAGCAGCCTGTTTAACAAAGTGGTGTATTGATCTTAAAATTACTTGTTCTTAAGGGCCTCAGAACCGTCTGTATTGTATTGATATTTCAATCTTTATTTTCCTTATTTTATTTATTTATTTATTTATTATTTATTCCCCCTTATTTTGGTGCAGTTTCTCTGCAGCTACAGAATGAACATTCTCTCTTGTTTGCTCCTGTCTTCCTGTTACACTGTCTCAGTTCACAAAAGGAAAATTAAAGCAATATCTGGTTGCAGTGGTTTGATTTGGCGTTGTTCCCACTAAGCCCATTCATGTGGGGTTTCCTTCGTTCTTTTGGTGTGTATGAGTTAACTTATGCCAGCTTTATTGAATATCAACCTCTGCATCTACAGCTCTCAAAGAGGGAGTAGTGAAGGATTGTTTTTTAGGAGCTCAGAATATCCCCAAAAGGAATGGGACAGAAAGAAAAAAAGAAGTTTGAATTTCCTGGGATGGAGCTACTTGGGACTTAAGAGGTGTTGAGAAGTTTTGCTGTTCGTTGTTCTAATAAGGTGCATGTCAGTGATGTCAACATAATGTGCTGAGGAAATGTCACACATGTCTGCAATTGGCTACTTCTGGCTAGCCAAGCACAGCTGGAAACCTGGAAAACAGATGTAGCTTTCAATCAAGCAAGGGTCAGAACAGGCTTGGGACTTGGAATGTCTATATTTTTCCATCCAAAAATGACTCTTGGGTAGTTTCAGTGGACCAGTAATTATTTTAGCAGCTTTTCTGTATTTTTTTCTTTTTTTTTAATCTGCAGCATTATGCCCATAGAGCAGAGGAACAAAAAACAGCGGGCATGTACCCAAGGAACTTGGGAGAATGATGAAAAGAGTCCAACACAAGAACATCATTGCTGTGTTCTCTGAGCCACACCTGGTAACTTGGTAATACTTGGCCATGGACAGTGAACAGTTTTCTACTGACTAAAACATGAAAATTTGAAGCCACCTGGCTGAAGTCTACTTTGCAGGACTGAGAACAGCACATCATTTTGACTCTTTAACCTGAGATAATTCTCTGTTCTTTATATTTTATTCTCTGCTTATCACCCTCAAAAGATGGAACAGGGTTGCTGTGTGACTGGCACGTAAAGGTGAGAACTTGGAAAGAATGCACTGTACAGCTCCCAGAATGGACTGCGCAGAAGCCTTGAAAGAGAACCAAGGCTTTGCTTCCTAGCTACGAGTGTGTAGCTGTAAATCTGGCCTCGGCTCACAGAAATCAGAGTAAAGTTTCTTCCCCTGCAATGGAAGAGTGTGTGGAGGCTGAGATGTGGCAGTGCAGTACGGCCAGAACGAGGCCTCACTCAGGACAAGCAAGCAGAAACCTGAGCAGTGCAGCAGCCAAGCTCCTGGTAGGCAAAAACTGGGTGTTGCCTCTGCAGCTGAGGGTAACAGAGAGCAAGAACAGAGCTAAAATGTTTGCACCTGAAGCCACGTCCCAAATGGCAGGCAGCCACTCATGGGTAGAAAAGTGGCACACCAGAATTGTCCCCATGGAGCCTTTCTGATAAAAAGGGGAAATGGGTTATTTTAATCACAAATGAAACAACGTTCCCCTTTTTGTCTTTTCTTTTGTGCTTTATTTAATGTGCAGTCAAGAAGTAAATGACAGCTTCAGTTCACTTGCTGTTTACAGCTCTCTGAGGCTGTGTTTGGTTTGGGTTTTTTTGTCTGTTAGTTTGAGGTGTTTTTTGTTGTTTTTGGTTGTTTATACAGAAGACTTGTGCAAACATCTGAATTAATCTTAAACGTAGGTAGGACCCTGCTACCAATAGCAGTGGAAAAATTTCTCCTCCGTGAACTTGCTGATGCTGCCTACAATGGTAGCTCAAACCTTCTTTATCAACTTTTCTAGAATTTATTTTTGCCTCTAGTGAGAATAAATGTTGTTGATGGAGTTTCCTTCTATATCCTCTCATGAATTTATGTCTTCCTCTCCTCCTAATATTTGTAGTTTACTTGTGGTACACACAGCTGGTATCCTGTCCCATGTCTGTTGTCTCTGTCTTCATTCCTCAGCCCCTTACGAAGTGTTTTTTTCAGGTCATTACAACCTTTAATCCTCTTTTCACTCTGTTTTAGGTTGTAACCTTCTATTTTAATATTTATATCATAACAATATCCCCCTTTCATGCTTCTTGGTTTTGGTTTTTGCCTTTTTTTAGGGTTGTTTGTGGTTTTTTTTATCTGCAGGTGATAGCAAAGCCCTTCCTGTCTGTGTCTCATGAGATTACCTAATCAAGTGTTTTAGTCCATTCTGTTAATTGCCATGTCCCCTTGCCTGCACTCAGGAGATTCCCTGAATTGCAGCCTCGGTGCCCGGGTTCAAGCCAAGCAATCACAGCAGCAGCTCAGAGAAGGAAGGAGGACAGAGGAGACCTTTGGAGTGCTGGCGTGGCCCAGCCTCCCCCTCGAGGCCAGACAGTCTCCAACACCAGATGAGGTCAGTTACAGCCCTGCCTGAGTCTGGAAGGCTTCCAAGGCTGGAGATTCCTCAGCTACCCCAAGTAACTTTTTGCAGCGCTGCGCTGGCATCCTAGGGAAGATGTTTTTCCTGAGGGTTTCCTCTAGCTTTCTCTAGTTTCACTGTTCTTTGCCTTGATAGACTATTTATCAAAATCTTAGATTAATTCCGTCCTGAAACAGTATAACATGGCCTAAGGTAACTATTTTGCAAGAGAGAAGCAGTTTTTAGGTAGTTAAAAAAAAAAAAAATCCAATTTTTCCAATATAAAATACGGTGCAGCCTCAATTATCTGTGTGTCATAAGAAACAGCGGCTGTGGTGTCTTCAAATAGTCAAGGGAATTTTCAGTGTAATTAATAAATGCCAAGGGACATAACCCTATTTCAAATGACTGACATTAGACTGCTGCATGAAGAAGAAACTTGTTTTTCCCTTGTAACATACTGACACCTGAAACTTCTGGCAGGTAAAGAGGTTCTCTGTGCGGGAGTTCTTGCCTTCAAAGCATCCTGGTTTATGAGACAAATAACTGAAAATATGTTAGGGAAGAAAGAGATTCTGTTACACCAAACATACAAAATAAAATCGTCGTTAATTGAACATTTTAGAGATTTTGATCCCTTTATAATTTCTTTGGAGATTTGCACCCTAAATAGTTTTTGAAAAAGTGCCATACTGGCTGAATTAGAGAATAAAACTTCTAAATCTAAATGGCATTATTCCCGTATTGTGATTTAATGTGCTCTGATGGAGCGGTTTCCTCAGTCCTGTTACCAGAAGGATGACAGTACATTCATTACATCTCATGTGGTTTTTGAGGTGGATGTGTCTTGCAGGCGCTGCCCAGGTCACCTGCTCGTCTCCCATTTTTACAGCACTGAGGGCAGGTGACTGCAATTCACTATTGACCTGCTTGGGATTCTAACCAATAATCAAGCAACAAAAAGCTCTATATCCCACACCGATTTTTGAAGCTGCTCTTCTCTAGAGGCGAAATATTTTTAAACAGTCATTCAAGAAATAATTTAATTGATCTTTCAGCTTCTATTATTCCCTGTCAGTGACCGAAATTGACTCTATTCCCACTTCAACTCCCTTCCTTTCATGTTCCACGAACAGAACCTCGTCAGGCACTGGGTTAAATTAGTGAAAGTCTGTCTGGAGTTAAATTAGCTCAGCACTGTCAGAAACGAAGACAGATTGTGACATATTTTAGGCTGACTAGTCAAATAATAATAAAAAAAATTATGAAGAGCTGATAATTTCAAAAATGTGTGGGGTTAATGTGAAAGCATTGCACTTGACCACGCTCTTGATTAGAACTTTACACAAAATTATGTTGGTAGTTGCTACTGATTCTGGTTATTTACACTTCAAACCCAGTGCAAGAATATGTTTTTAACTTGAACACTTAATCTTATTGTTTCAAGATTTAACATTGTTTCTTCCCAGTTCCCTTGCCTCGCCGTTGGATTATTGCCAAATAAATTGCGTGTAGTTTATGTTTGAAAATCTCAGGTAATATAAACTTCAGAACGCAGTTTACCTTCAGGAGACTGTTTGCATTATTAGTTTATTTGTTTATTCATGCTTGTTTCACTTCTCTTTCACTTGGATATGGAAAAAACCCCAAAAGAAATATGCTTCAGAGGTTTCTTTGGCTGCTGTTTGATTTCTCATACCTAATCAAAAGGTTCTTTTTGACTTCTAAAGTTCAGGGTAGATAATCTGAACTACACTGGCCTTTATTCAAGATCCATCTGAATCCCCTGGTAGGCACTCCTTTCATTTACATATCAGAAAACTGATATCATCAGGGAGGATCCATCCTTAGCAATATAACCCAGAAAGTAAGATTTTCCACCTGAAAATTCTGGGATGTTTTTACAGGGAGAGGGGATAGGATCCATACTGCAGTTTGGCCTAGACACCAGCATTATATATATATATATATATATATATATATATATAATATATTTATTCTGGTGTAATACAGTGGTTCTTTAGCCTCAGCTCTTTGAGATATTACATTTGTGTTTCATTGAAACAATTCCACAAATTGGGATATTCAAAACAATAGTATAGTTTCGAATACCAGGGGACTGCAATTACGCTTTGATGACTCTGGATTTCAGCTTTGGAACTCTAGTCTTTCACACAAATAATAGTTTAATTTTATCTGTGCCAGGACTAAGTTGGTCTGGCTTGGTTTATGTAGATTGTGTAGTCAAAAATTACAGATATAATGATGTAGCTGTGCTCTTTATTTTTGTCTCTTCAAAAGACAAGTATTTATTTATGAGTAGGGCTGGTTAAATGCTAGTTAAAATCATGGTATAAAAATTGGGTAAAAATAGACGAGTTTACTGCTATCTAGAAAAAAAAGGGGGTTTGTGGTTTTTTTCTATTGAAATGTGTCAAACTTTCTCTGAGTCTTCTCTGTATTCTGTGGGTCTTCTGTGTAGCTATGCTACATATATTGCTCTGTTTCCCTTAAAGGGCAACATATTGCAAATTCCAAACAATGTTTACAGTATGTTTAGTAACTATGGCAACCACAGGCTGCCGAGTTTAAAAACGTAGGGTGTATTCCATTGCAGATAATTTGCTGTGTCCTTTTATCAGACACCACGGAGGTAATAATCTAGGTATGTCTGTGCACAAAGTACCTTCATGGATCTCCCTGAAAAAAATGACTTTTTTGGGGGGGTTCCTCAGGCACTGTGTCTCGCTGATGTCAGCTGCTAAATAAAACTCTTAAGGGTCAGGCGTTCTGCGGGAGCTCTGCCCCCACACTGCACTACGTTAGATGTTGTTACCATTATAAAGGTGAGGAAAAGCAGAATGGTGTGGGCTGGAGAGATTGTGAGAGGGTTTCACCCTTTGATATCCATGAGCGTGCAGTGTCTCAAGACTATTTCCCTGAATGCAGGGATTTAAAGGGTGGCAAAGCTGACCAATAGAACAGGCATTTTCAGCTCTGTCTTGGGTTCCTAATCCAGAGGCGCCTTTAGTCAAAGACCATCACAAGATATAACAACTGGAATGAAAATATTTACAATACTGAATCTCAGGTGTGCAATTCACTGAAGTTTTCTCTATATATCATAGGGATAAATACCTGGTGTTACACTGGCAGATCCCATCTACATCTGATCAGGGCAGTTCTGTTGTGACTAGTACTGGTCTTTGTGTTTGCTGAATATTTTTAATTATAAACCATAAGCTCTTGGTGTTTCTGTGTATTTTGCAAAAACTTGTATTTACATTGTTGGTGGTATTAATTTGAAAGATATCAAAGTCATGCATTACTTCTGATAAAGCGTAAAGAATAATACATTTTATAGCTGCTTAAAGATTTTTTTTTTAAACCAAATATTCCAGTCCAGTGTTAAGATCTGAATAGACCTGTAAGAGCAGAATTACAATCATTGTCACAGAAAAATGGATCAGAACATACATTCTTGAAGGGGAGTATTATAATTTAGGTTTTTTGTATCTCGCTACCTGGGAAAGCTGTGGTTATCAAGGGGCCCAGTATTTACCTTCTTGTAATATAGAGACCAAAATCCTAAATAATTTTAGAATACATATTTGACATCAGCATCTTTTAATTCGTGGTTTCATATTACAGCTCTTTCTGATTCTATAAACAAAAATTCTTAGGGATCCATCATTAATGTTCTCATTCCAATTTGCTTTGTAAAACCATGTATTTCAGTGAAACAATTAGACAAACAAAGCAATTCTATCAGGTTATCAGAAGAATGAGCAAATTTTGGGTCACAGTCCTATAATCAAATACATCAGATCAATCATGTCGGTCCTGCATCTGCTCTGTGTCCTTAGCTAGGCAATATTCTCTCTTGGCTACTGATGGACTGAGAAGTAGGTGGATACATTGTGGGTTGCTTGCATTGTTTGCATAGGTGCACCTAAGCTTTTAAAATGTGAAGGGCCTCACATTTGTACATATTAAGATCACACGTGCTGTTAAATAAGAATGGGTGGTGAGCATAAAATAGAGCAGCTGATTTGGAAGAGTGACAGCTTAATTTTTTCTCAAACAATAAAATCCCTAATCAAAGCATTCAGAGAGACGAAGCAGAATTCTAGGAGATGAGCTCCTGACTGAGATACTGACAACGGGCTCTGACTGCAAACAGCTGCAGAGGAGGATATTTTGTTTTGGTATTAATGATTATTAATATGGCAAGAACTGCATGTTAAAAAGGAGGGGGGAAAATGGCAACCAAACCACGCCCCACTCCACTCGCTTCCGTTGTGTTTAAACCATGGCTTTTATTCAGGCTTCAGGTGTGCAAGACCAAAACTGGAAGCCCAAGCATCACTCCAGAAGACAGCTCTCCCCTGTGCCTTCTGTCCTGTGTGCCTCATTTCATATGAAAATTAGCAGATGTCCATGTTCATATGCCCAAATCTGCCTCAGACCAAGTATCTGCCTCCTGCTTAACTCCACTCTCTCTCTAGTGAAAGGTCTGATTTAACAGGAGGTTCTGAGCTCAGCAGAGCCACTGACAGGAACATGCATCTCACCCAGCAGCTGTAGTGTCTTCCTCTAAATTGAAGAAAAAGCATTAGCCTTCTTTTGAGCATCCTCTGGTAGCTAAAATGGGTTGCCCAAGAAGCTGAACAGTGCAGTTCACTGTTGCCCTCAGGCTGGAGACATTTAAATTCACACTATTTTCTCTCAGGGGAGAGGCCTGACCGTAGACTTAACAGCTACTTGGGCCCAAGTAGGGCATTCTTTTAAAGCACTTTTGGCATCCAAAACAATTCTGCTTCTATCTTGTTGAATCTAGGTCACTGTGCAACAAGCAATGCAATATTTAAAAGGGGAACAACCAGCAGAGATGTCTTTGAGTTTAAAGTACCCAAGTGAAAGCAGCAAGTCCTTGCTGGCAAGCCCTGACAGCAGGACTGGTTTCTGTATTTTACATCAGACAATTGTTGGAGAAAAACGGGAAATAGTCCTGATATCACGGTCTAGAATGCAGAGGTATGTCTGTGCTCAGCATTTCATACTGGATAGCTCTAACCAGCACCAGCAGCAGGAGATTTAGGTGCTTTACCAAATGTGTAGAAAGCCTAGCAAGCTCTTACGGTTTTGGATTTCACTTTGGAGCCAACTTCCTTAAGTACAGACTTTGCAATGCCTGAACTGTAGGCAGTGCAGACCTTTATTGGCCCTGGCCCCGTGCCTTCCTTGTGAGATGGTCATGGTTTTATTCCCAGCAGAAACCAGGTGTGTTTACATCTGTGCATTAAATTCCGAGTCAAAGAGGTTATGGGAGAATATATTCCCCAGATATCCCATTTCCTTTACAGAACCACCCCCGACTATTAATTCATCCATCCTTAAAAACAGCGGATGAGGAAATGTATTGACGCAATATTAATTTTGCCGTTATTTACCACTGACATCACTATGTATATACAGAGATAGTAGAATAAACATTAAAAGAGTGATTACCCACATTATTAAAAATGAGTCTATCCATAGGAAGAAATGCATACTGTAGGTCTGTGGGATGCTGGACTGCAGTGGGTAGGCACAATTCCATCCTTATTTCATTCCAACACTTTTAAGAATTGTATCTCAGGTTACTTGAGGAGTTATAAAACCAAAGAAATGTAATACTGATTCACTGTGAGAGCTGACAGAAGATCTAGAATATTGATTAGGAAAAAGGGCTCATTGTTTCCAAAGCTGCTCTTTTCTACTGACAAACCCTACTTTTACATTAAGCCATTTCGATGAACTGATTAAAGGTCACTAATGTGTGAGAGTGGTGGACCTGAGTGGTGCAAAGCACTGCAGTGTCATTTTCCATCCAGCTGAGGCTCTCTTCCATGTGCTTTATTTGTTACTGAGATATGACATACAAGGATTTCTCTGTTGATGAGTGTGGCTGACCATTGTATGCCAGGTGAGAGAATAAGGAGTGAGGAAAGGCAAAGACTCTGAAAGAAAACTAATTCAGAATTCTTTGTATTTTATGGAGAAGCTCCTATTTCATAATCTGATGCTGAATTTTGACTTATTGTCAGAGGTGGAATGACACCACTTAAATAAGGTGATTTCTGAAAGGACACTCGTAATGCTCCTGTGCTTGCTTTGTAGGTTTTTTCAGACAAATGGATAGGATTTTTTATCGCTTACAGTTAATCACTTGTAGCTATTACATTATTGCAAACATTTGTGTGACTCCTAAGTTTTGAGGAAGAGAGATTTCTCAGTACCAGAGGGTAGAGGGAATTTTGTCAGCTTAAGCACCATGGCAGGTCTCTGAAAGCATGACACTTCAATTAAACAAGAACTATGTCCAAGTCATTATTTTTTTTTTTCCCAAGTACTTTATTACAAAGATGAATATAGCCTAGGCACAATGGTGTAACTCTTAAGCATCCCCCACTCCCACCTATCCCTCTGATTTTCCTCACATCTCTTTTGAGTCTCTCCTCCCGTAGGTACTCCACAGCCAATCTCAGTATAAGCTGCTCACTTGCAGCTACTGCAGCACCCAGGGAATTGCTCACAAATGCTGTCCTGCTCACAGAGGAGCTGCTTAATCATATCAGGAGGATTTTCAGTGTTGGGCTTTAGGCACCTCAGGAAATAGACTGGGATCTAATTTTTCACCTACTTATGTAATTCCATAAATTGAATAAAATTTTTGCTTTCTTGTACTAGATAGGAATAAGAAACTACTTTGTCATTCTGCTTAGAAAATGCCCTGGAGTCTTCAGCTAGATCATCTATTGTTTTTCTTAGATAAATTGTATCTAGGTGCACCTTCATTAGCAAGATTTTGAAATGCCCCAGTTCCCTTTTATTTAACTAAATCACTGTTGCTGCTATGTAAGTTATGCTCACTGCAGTGCCAATTTGTTCAAACATACTTTAGGAATTTCAGGTGTCACCCCGCTTCCCCTGACAGCACAGAGAATAAAATGGCAATCTGTGCCTGAGGAGAGTGGGAATCATGGGGAAAGAATGCACTGAGTATTTATGGATTCTGCAGTGGGAAGAAAATTAATAATAAAAAAACCTAACAAACAAAAAACCCCAGTTGCTTTGCTGACTTTTGAGACACGAGGATCCCTTGGGGGATAGTGGGAAACGGAAGGGTTAAGCAGGGAAACTGGACACACTCTGCAGTCTCTATTTTCTGCCTGACTCCAGAGGCACTGCAGACAGCTGCTGCAGATTGAGGCAGACTTGTAATTTGCCTCTTGGGCCTGGCAGGGAATTGAGGAGCAGTAACCAATCTCCTATGGAGTATCCAGTCTCTGTAGCTAGCATAAGCATAATACGAAGGCCAGATCCTCAAAGATGCACAGCCATGATGGGAAAGGCGTGCTGAAATACCCTTAGCTTGAGGTCCATACTTTTAAGTCTTTAAAAAAATTGTATTCGGCGTGTACCACATTGACTGGAAGTTCACTATTCCAGTGCTGATGAAGAGTGATCATAGAGCCTGATGCAAAGAAAGATGTGCTCTGAATAAAGCCTAAACGTGCTGGCAGTGTGCTCTGCAGGGCTCTGCTTGAGCCTTTGTGTTTCCCGTTCTGGCTGGGTCTGAGCTGGTGCTCTGTGAGGAGAGAACACTGGTGTGTGCCCTGGGGTGCTGGGGCTTGCTCCTTGGTTCTTCCCCCAGGTTACTTGGTTTCTGTCACTTGGGCAAGAACCTTGGCACAGCTGTTGTGAGTACATTGCCCATTCAGGGCAAAATGACCAGAAGGAGAGAGACAATATCAACAATCTTGTTATCCCTCAGAGATGTGTTGAAATACGGCTGTTTAAACTCTCCAGGGATGTCCAACAAAGCTGAGAAGCTCTGGAGGACTGAGAGCAATTTTTTCATTGTTTCAGTCAAAGCAAATTCAAATTACAGTCCCACACACAAACCTGATTGCTTTGGGTTTAGCTTTCAATAATACAACTATTATACAGTGCAGGTAATAGGAAACATTGTACATCTTGCTATAACCATGAGGTCAATATATACAACCAGCAGCTTTCTTCTGCAATAATTATTTCTTGAAAAGTGCAGTTTGTTGATTTAGGTTTTCTGTTTGCCCTTTTTTTTAAATACATAGGTTTATATTTATATATAAATTCTGCCTTAAGCTTTGAGTGGGAGAATCTGAGGCTTGTAATAGACCTGGGACAGGATCAGTTTTGACTCTGTCGTTTTGTTGCTGATAAGGTGACTTTTTTCAGTTGACTCTGACAGCTCCTTATGTGTAAGCACCCGCTTCTCACTTCTACCAGGAGCAGATTCTCATACAGCTTTGATTTTTCTGCTTGTGAGGCATATTTTCTCAAAGTATATCAGGAGCAGACATGCTGAAAATTGGCTTTTCCAACTGGACACAGCCATATAAATAGTTGGCATGGTGCATGGCAATTATCACTTCTAACTCCTTGAAAAGTCTCACTTCCCAGGAGTTTGAAAAGCAAAAGTCTGCCATTCTCTTAATGTGCTCTCTACTTAGCTGCAAGAAATCCATCTGCTTTATAGAATTTTGTCTGAATTTCAGCAGTATCTTAAAGACAAAGTTAGAGTAGGATTTTTGTGTGTGTGTGTGTTTGTGGTTTGTTTTGTTCTGTTTTTTTTAAAGAAAGGAGCAGAAGAGAAGGCAGGAACCCCCACAATTTTATCTCACTTCTTATTTGATCAAATGTAAGAAACAACTGCATTTTTGCTTTCATTCCTTCAAATTAGTTTTAATCCACATGATTTATAGGGAGCTTATTTCAGGGAAGTCATCACTGGAAACTACGTATCAAAATTAATACCATTTTTTTCCTGAATAATTTAACCCAGTAAATGCTCATACTTTGTAATCTTTGTAGGAACACTCTTCCTGGTTTCTGTGTGGTCACAGAGGATGGGAAGGAAAGGGGCAGAAGAGTAGTTTGCAATTGGCACCTGTGTTTCCTCAGGATTTTTCCATTTTTTCCTTAAGAAGGAGGTCTCATGTAATACTAGAAGGCGCTGTGTTGTTTTCAAGGCTTGCCTCTGAGCAAGAAATCCTTCATATACATGTGCTATTGGCTGGGGGAAAGGACTGCTGAACACCTTGAAACAACAGTTTTAACATGAATTTTTGGGTAAATGTGTCAGTTTAATCATCCTTAAAACAGGTGTTCTGAAAACATGAGTGTTGAATGACCTATCCTGACTGACATTTTAGATTCGTATTTTTATAGTTTAATGTATTGTCTGTGCAGATTCCTGTTCTGTTCTTTGTTACTTGCTGGTTATTCATTAAGTAATGTGATCAACACGAAGCGTTCTGAAAAAATAAATGCTCAGTTGCAAATATTCATTTATTAATCTCCTCTCATACTTAGAAAAAATACATTTATCCTTTTTAGACAAGTTGAAAAAGTCTAATTCAAGGGACTTAACATATGCAGATTTGGTTAAAGGGCATATTCCTTTCTTCTGTGATGAATATTGAGCTTGAGCAAAATCCAAGCTAATCTTTACTCTGTTTTCCCCTCTTATCACATAACAGACAAATGTTTCCTGCAGCTACTGTGTCATAGCAGAGCATCTGCCTCTGTATGAACCAACTGCCAGATAGCCTTAGCAAGCAGTCAATTTATGCAGTTGACAGGTTTATTACTTTATCAGATATTTGCTCAAGGACAATTTTATTATATGCAAATCATTGACATAAATTGGGGAAGAATGAATTTATTAAGGGGCCTAAATTAATCTTTCACCATTTGGTATGTGCATTTTTATTATGTAATGTATTTACTTCTAGAATATTCATTTTTCTGGGAGCTGTGCTGTAACTACAGGATTTGTCAGGGTTGGGTTAATGCTGATTTGTGTTTTGTATTTTTTAACAAGCTCTACCTTAATGCTGGTCAGAGTTCAGAGAACACAGGCAATAGAGAGCTTTGGCTTGGGATAGGGAGTTAAAAATTCATACACATGACTTTACTGGACTGGAATTTTTAAAGTGTAAGGTGGAAAAGCTTCAGATCCCTACTCATGGAAGCAAAAGACAGTTCACCTGCTCTGCAGAACTGATTCACACCCTGGTCTCTTAAACTGACTGTGCAACTATTTTTATTTATCAGTACATAAAGCCTAACAAAAAGATCTGGAAAAAAAAATCCAAACGCATTCTCCCTCAAAAAACAAACAAACAAAAAAAAAAACCCCAAAAAAACAACCCAATGAAAAAAAAATTAACACCAAACAAAAACCAAAACCACCCAAACTGAAACAATACAAGCCCTCTACCACAAACACAAAAAAACCCCACAACACCTAAACGAGTAAACCAGAGTAACTACTTACAGGAGGATTTGGGGGCTGGGGGGTCTATTTTGTTTTGCTTTGTTTCTAATTTCATGTTCTGTCTTTCTTCTTCCCCTTTTTTGTGCATTTTATCTACCCATTCGTGTTGTTGAATCAGGCTTCCACAGACAGCCATGGCAGATATGTTTGTGTTGGCATCCTCAGTGCTGATGGCAGGAACTGGACTCCTCTGCAGCAGAGGAGTGGACATGTCTTGTGCATTTTCTATTTATTTATTCTTTTTTAATTAAGAAAAGAAAGCCTTTGCTGACTCAGGAATAATGGCATGCCTAGCACCTTAAGATCTTGAGGTGGGAGAATTCTGCCTTTTTCTCAGATCTGTTCAGTACTAGATGAAGTTTATGGCTTGAGAAACCTATGTTCAAGGTTTGGCTGAGCATGTCATTTGCTACGTTTGTGCTTCAGCCCTTATCAAAAAATTGAGAGTAAAAGTAAGGTTTGGGAGGGATGGCAACACTGAAAGCTGCCACATGATCAGGTTCCATGTTGATTGGGGCATAAAATTCTTAGAAGTAAGCTTGTAAGACCAAGAAAACATAATAAGGAGTCCAATTTACCTGAACTCGGCGTTATAGGTCCATAATGACTTATACAGACCCAAAATGGCTTTTGTTTCTTCTCTGTTTGAGAAACTTCTACTCCCTGTCTTCTTCTACTCACACTTAGTTGGTAGAGCATTCAGTCATGTCAGAGGGTGCTGAGAAGATATTCCATTCTTCTTGTCTGAAATAACTGAGATTTGCTGACTTTCCTGTATTTTAGAAGACACTCAATAGTTTCCTCAACCTGTTGAGGCAGTTGGTTGAAAAAATATTAGTTTTCTTGGAGCAAGACAATTACTTACTTAACGATGTACTTAAATGCATAATTGTGTGTGTAGCAAAGGGGAGAGATTCAAGAATTCGCTGAAGTTTTGTGTTTAGAGAAAGCTGGGGAGAAAAAGGGAAAATGACTTGGAAAAAAATATTGTCAAATTAGCTTTACTGTATGTTTTTCCATTTGTAAGTTGTACCAAAAGATTTGCATTTTAGAAATTAGCAATACTGCGTTTTTTTGAATTATAATAAATTCTATTCTTTGTAAAATTTTTTTAACTCATTTGGAACAGCCTATTGCAAGTTCTGTTTCGAAGTTTTGGATAATAGAATCATAGTATGTAAAACTGTAATTCGAGTCAGATAACTTGTCAACATCTTGTGCCAAAACCATTTCATTCATTCTGGAGTTGTCAAAGCGAGGTTTTAAAGAGTTTTCACAGATTTTAATGGATTTTTTTTTTTTCTTCCCTGATGGATTATTCTGTTTGTATTGTTTTCCCAGTCATCATTCATGATTCCTTACATAATCAAGATCTTTACTCAAATAACATATACGGGGAGAGAATAGTTATTAGAGATCTTTCTTACCTTGATCTTGAGGGGAGGAAGTATAATCTAGACTCTTAATTAATAGCATTGTATCTTCAGTTTCACTACTGAATCACTATTGATGAGTGCAATGGCAATATAGAGAATAATATATGTGTGTTTTGTGAGGTGTGCTAGACGTTCTGTACTTCTATTGAAGGCCCGACTCCAATCTGTAATCAAAAAAGCTGAGCTTGAATGAGTAATGCAAAAAAAGCTCAAGTAATGAGGTGCTGGATTATTGCAATGATGAAACTAAATACCACTTTAGCCATTAAATTCTGTCAATTTGCAATTTCTGCTTTGATTTAAGGTGACTTGTGATTCATACAGAGCTGACCGCTGCAGAACCCCCTCTAGCATCACATCATCGAAGGCTGAGTATTAGGATGTCTTGGATTATTTTCAAGACTGCATTTTTCTAAAGATTTCTCAACCCAACCTTGTTTGGGTCAGTGTTTCCTGTTATGTCCTAAATAAGATTCCAGTCCTGCCCTGAGCTGTTACTGCCATAGACCTGAGGGGGGCACTTACACAGGCCCATTTTCAGAATTAAAGTCTGTGTTTTATGCACAGCGTTAGCAACCTTTTCCTGCACTTAGAGCTTACTCTCAGGTTTTGTCCACCCCATTCATTACAAGCAAATAAATTTATTTTCTATAGTGCCTAAAATAACAAATATTTTAATATAATAAAATATTTGTATTTTATATGGTGTAAAACAAGTTCATATTAAAATAACAGGAAAAAAGGGCAAGACATTAGAACTCTTTCATGCCCAGAGTGGGAAAACAATCTAGGTCTCCTAGCGGCCTATCTTGCGTAGGTGGCAAGTCTTTTATTCTGGAATTATACATGCTTGCTAACAGGAAGTGTTCATAGCCTTTGTTCGGAGTGATTTCTTTGAAAGGTGTCAACCTCCCAATAATAAAAGGACTTGAATAAAACTATAGTTCAGTACAGCTGAACTGTAAGAGTTCTTGGAAGATTAATTCAGGTCTGTCATTTTCAGAATAATTTCTGATAAACTTCAGGGGGCTGATCTCAGGTCAGTTGTGGGTAAATCTTTTCTTGGGCTGTGTGTGAGTGGAGAAATTACATTCAAAAGAGGACAAAAGACAAACACTCTGTATTCAGAATCTCAAAATGCAGCTACCTTCCATATATCAAACAGGATATATGAAGGACTGTGAATGCTTCACTTCATGTTTGAAAAGTTCATAATTCAGGCTAGCAATCTGTGATATATTGATCAAATATTCATGACCTAAGCAGCACCTTTTTTTTTTTTCTAACACCTACTTCCAGCACCCCTACTAGAATTTAACTCGGTTACATACCTGGTCAATATTTCTCCAGTTCAGAGGATAGACCTTTAATCACTTAGAAATAAGCAGGAATCAGATAGCCAAACTGCCCTCTCACAGTTACTGCTGTTGGCACACAAAGAAACTCTAGACAGGATATTTATGGTTTTAGTAGAGAACTTCTGCCACTTGCATAAACCCAGTACGGTTACAGTTGTGTGGGAGACTGAAAGAGCAATATCACTAGGGTAAAATTCACCAATTGTTATTCTTAATTATGTTTGCATGCATAATTCATAAATATTCTTCATAGGCAAAAGAAGAAAAGATAAAATTGAACAAAAGCACAGAATTCTTTGCAAAATAACTACAATATAATTAGGCAATATATTTAACATGCTTATTACCAATGTGATTTTTAGTTACAAAGCTGAATAATGTCTCCCCTTGGAGGGAGGGAAAAAAATAGAAAAGGAAGGGTGGAGTGAAGAAAAAGAAAAGCCTTGCTTTGCCTTGTCCCACGTGATGAACGATTCTGTTCTAACAAGCTTCTCCTGCCAACAAGTGTAAGAACAGAAGGACAAACAAAAGGAGGGCCTGGGCTGTGCTCACCTTGTTCACAGGAGCTGCTGAGGTCCCTCCTCAAACAGCTCAAGGGTGCATCTCGTCTCCCAAGCCAGGCTTTGTGGGGTGGTGGCTCAGTGCAGCACAAGGGAAGAGCCTCTCTCAGCTTCTCAGAACTCACCTCCGTTTTCTGAAGACAGAAAGCTGCCAACTGCATGCGCTTGGTGTTTTATCCAAACTGCCTCCAGATGCCTCTTGATGTGGGGCTGACCCAGCTCCTGACCCCACAGTCACTGTGGTGGTTCCTATCTTTTTCTCCCTGATACTCCTAAAGAGTTAGGTTCATGAGTACTGAACAATATTTTAATCTTACCGCACGGCAACTGTGAGAGGACATAAGGTTTTCATGCAAATTGTAGAATGGATAATTTTAAATTTTTTTTTTATTCTAGCAGTCGAGCTGACATGCAAACCTGAAAAGGACCTTCTGAGAAGGCACAAAGCGCTACCATTTATAAAATCTGATTTCAAATTCTACAGGATTATTGCCTGTACTGGAAAAAATACTCTATGCTAATATTCATTCATAATCTATCTGTTTAGAAGATATCCTGCCTTGCACTTCTGTCACTACAGTGTTATCATCTGATAGTGTGTTTGTACCTTAAACAACCATTAATTATAACCTGTCAGAGGTGTTATATTATTTACCTCTACAATCTTGAGCAAATGTAAATTATGCCTGAGTCTTCTGGAATTGAAAATAAAATTAAATCCTCTGCCTCAGCCAGAGCTTTAGTAAAGCCCTGCAGGTGTTTTTAAGTTAGCACCGTACTGAATTTACTTAATATATCAAAATAGGATTTAATTGAAAGTCAACTCAAACCATATTCTTCTCCTTCTCCCTGGTCTGTGATAACCCTACAATTAATTTTCAACAGCAAGAAAACAATTTATTCTATCAAGATGATACACTTCCTTAGTCACAAACTGCTTAAGACTTCAAGCTTCAAATAGCTTTAAAAGCAAAGCATCAGATAAAATTTTACTTTGAAAAGAGGAAGAAACTCCACACTCAAGCAAATCACACTAATTCAGCAACTGATCTCTCACTATT
Organism: Eulacestoma nigropectus; assembly: GCA_013397775.1. Lineage (NCBI taxonomy): Eukaryota > Metazoa > Chordata > Aves > Passeriformes > Eulacestoma > Eulacestoma nigropectus. The sequence goes on along the minus strand of VZTE01004910.1, from coordinate 921,072 downwards.
GCGCTTCCCTAGCACCTGATTTAGGCATGGAGTTAATTTTCCAGGGTGGTGCACATCCCCCTTGAACACTGCTGTTGAGGGCTGTATCAAAGGGGTCCTGTGGTGCTAAACTGCGTGTTCCTTATTCAGCTGAGCGTTCAAAGCAAAGAAATTCCTCAATCTCAGCAGACCCTTCCAAAGACTGTGTTTGAAACAGTAACTGGTCATTTGCAGATCCCTTTGCTGGACTGTGTTCAGAATCCAAATAATTACTTAAAATATAGTAAGGAAGACTTAAGTGAGATAAAGGAAAACTTCCCAGTGAAAAACATTATGGAGCCTTTGATTAAATTGTTTTACCTCTCGAAGTGCTGCTTGTACCTATGGTCTGTATTTCTGTTATGTGGATGAAGTAGTTATACACTGATATGTTCGTAATTTCGTGGGTCTTTCAAATCCAACTTAAGCCCCTGGGTCTCTTACTCAGTCTGTAATTTCAAATTCCCTGAAGGGCTCAGAACATATGTGCAGAATGTATAGTTTATATAAACATCTTGCTTTACATCTTTTAAAACGTCTGAACAGAAACTGTTCCCAGTCCAAAATCTGGATGCAAATACCCTGGAAATTTCTGGAGAGGATTTCAACCCCGTATTCAAGCTTGAATTATGCATCCTAAATCCCTATCTGATTTGGAGCTATTTTGTGCAAGAAAGCATTTGGAATTAATTATTTTTCTGCAGTTTTTAATTAGAAAAAGAATCTGACTGATTACATTCTCCCCTTCAATTAACTAAAATAATTTCAGTTCTGGGCTTATACCTTGCATTCCAAATTGCAACTAAACGTGCACAGTAAAACCAGGTGGTAGGATCCCAAAAAATGAAGGTTCAAAACAGGAATGCTCTGAGATTTTAAACTGCATGGGAACGAACAAAAATGCTTTAATGTTTTAGGTCAATCTAAGAATCTTTTTTCTCCTCTATTTGTTCCCAGAAGAACACTTACTTTTGTATAATGCACAAATACCAAGATTTTTTTCTGGGAATGCTTCACATCTACAAATGGCCGTCCCACTGGGATTTGTAGCACTGTTTTAGGTTTCTGTTTCCTGCTTCAGATTTCTGATTCAGTTTCCTGAAGTTTCACCATCGCACCAAATGCCTTTTCAGAGGAGTTCTGTTTTAGTGCTTTTCTGATGATACACAGCTCTCTTTATACACCTCAATTGGATTGCATTGAATCACACAGTCCTGTTGATTGAAAAACATGGGCTTCTCATAGCAAAAACATGTGTATATAAAAGGCAGCGAGTCATCAGCACATACTAAATATGATTTGTTGTTTTGAAAAACAGTTTATATCAAATCTTCTTGCATCCTTTTTTTGAGGAGGAAGAGAGATGTTTCCTTGAGTACTGACTGAAAGTCAAGTCTGCCTTGTCTGTGCCAAGAGAGAACCACGGAATCCCGTCTGACATTTAGTATCTTTTATGGTCTGGTACCCTTCTTCAGTTTCCTCCTTAATAAGTTTTGTTGTGTTTAAGATTTGTTCAGTCTAAAGCAGGACTCTTCATTTTTGTAGCTCAAAAAACCACAGCCACCATCTCTAGGTATTTCTGCAGATCCTCACATCCTCCCATGCCTTGGTCTCGCTGTCTCATTCTTCCCTACAGCTCTAAGTCAGTACCTTTTCAGTCAGTTCACACGGCTAAAATTGCTGTCTAGGTTCATCAGGCCACATCTTGGTTGCTGTAAACCCCTTTTCTCTTGCCTGGAGAAATGCAATCTTGCTTTCTGCATAGCTGTATAAATTCCTTTTTCTAGCTCATCATTCAGGCTTTGTATCTCTCCACTGACTTTTCTATAGCATCAAAGAGAAGTCACTTTTCCTCACTTTCAAGGTTGTCACCCCACCCAACTTATCCTCATTTGTTCATCCCAAAGTATTTTATTCTTGAACCAGATCATCCCTTCTTTGTCAATATGACTGAAAATGTCATAATTGTGTTTTGGCTTTGTCTCATCAGGACATCATATTTGGAGTCGCTCCCCAGAAAGTTCTCTAAACCATTCTTCAAGCATCCATCTCCCCTCAGAAGTGTTTGTCAAACACTAAACTTCCAGTAAAGTGAGAGCATTGGCTGATGTTTATCTGAATGATTTTCTCTCTAGTCCTAGAGCCTAGTGATAGATAGTGGATGATTGTGTATTCACTAAGCCACCAGCATTAAACCAGGCTTGTAGAATTTTTGGAAGGAAGGATTAATTTTTTTCTGAGCTTGTAGGTCACTTGGAAATGTGTCTGGGCACTAGAATAATATAGAATATATTCAGTAGCGTTCTAGCATTATGATAATACAGCTATTATAATATGATTATGAGAAAAGATTAGTGAAATACGGGGCATTCCATGGAGTGGTGTTTTTGTGGGTTTTTTTCCTCCAAGCCTGCACTTTGTCATGATTGGTATGACAGAGGGATGTTATGATAGCTGTGCTGTACTGTTCTGGTCTTCTTGTTTTACTCTGGCTCAAAAAACACAACCTGATCATAATGTCAATCAAACTGCTCTTCCTGCTGGTTGTGTCAGTGTAATGATTTTCATTTAAATAAAAAACAGACAAAGAAAAGTTTGATGTAAGAACTTCTAAAACTGATGTGAAGTTCTGTGCTCCACAGTGAGAGGCACTGTTCATTAGTGAGCTGAGATGGAATAATTACCCTGGAAGGTACCATGGAGAGCACAGGTAGCACAGGCTGACATAGAATTGATGTCAGAAGATATTGAGTCATTTTTATTTTTTCGGTAAATATCTGCTTGGAATGACTGAAACTGAGATTTGGGGAAATTATTGGGTCTAAATGGGAAGATCAGGTTGGCTTTCACAGTATTGCAGCCTGTGTTGCTCAGGATCAAGATTTTTAAAAATTAGGCTGTCCTAAACCCAGCATGGTTAAGCTTTGGACTGGTCATTTTTTTATCTTTCTGTTTGTTTTGGGGGGGTTTTTTGGTTGTTGCTGTTGTTGTTTGGGTTTGGTTGGTTGGGGGCTTTTTTTTCCAATACCCAGGGTACTTCTCTAAGATCACATCATTGTTTGCTCATCTGTCTTAAAAGAAGACAGAATCAGATGTAGCTGATTTACACATGAATTTCAGGAGAAAAATATGCAAGACTTTAGAAAATATAAAAGAGGGAAACTATAGCAATTTTTTTAAAATTGCATTAATGAACGTCAGAAACTCCTGAGGAATTGCAGGTTATGATATTGCTTGAGGCACTTGTGTAGTTAAAACCTACTGAATTCAATTAATAAAATAAGAAATATTTGGCATGAATTACATTTAGCTGAGTTTATAAATGACTCTGTTAAAAATAAGCATGTATCAATTGTTTAAGTAGTGTTTAAACAGTAGCATAAAGAGAGTGCAGTAAATAACTTCAAAAATGTTGTCCTTAAGCAAAAGTCAGTTTGTAAATATATGTTTGTAATAGTTTTGAATCTCAAGTGTTGTCTTCAGTAGCTTCTTACAGTAGACTTTGCCATTCCATTTTGTTCTCAGCATCCCCATCAATTCTTTCAGGTGTCCATTTGTTGTTATACACACAGAAAACACAGATTTACTTTTGCTCAGACATTTTGGATTTATTTGGTTTATTTCTGTATTGTGTAGACCCCCTGTGTCTTCACTGTTAAAGAGAAAAAATCCAGAATATATCCAATCCAAACAAACCAAATACAACCTACAAAAGATAACATAAACTTTGTAATGGTTCTCTTAAGGACTGCCAGGATTGCATGGAACATGTCATCTGTTTTAACAGGGTACATAATTATTTAAGACTCCTGAACTCTTAAGAAGTATTCACCTGTAGAAAAGTCTGTGTTCATTTAGCAGAGCTGTGGAAAATTCCTTTGACATTTTCTGTTGGAAATAACATAAATGTGCACACATGTGCTAAAGTTATTTGTTGCAGAGCTCTGCAAATTATACATTTTCTTCTGTGGTTATCTCTTCCCAAGAAGTTTTCCTCTTTGTGTTTTGCTCTCCAGTCTCCCAGCAATTTGATATTCCTCATATTGTTTATGTCTTCATATATCAGCTGACTTTCTAAACACCTTACTAGATTTGTTGCATGAAGCATTCCAAGGAAAATATAAGAGAGAGAAAGCAAAAACCTATCAATTTTTGCCGCATGCTGATATAAAACAAAGCATGGGAATAATGGTCAGCCATAAATCTGGAAAAATAAAATTCAACTCAGATAACCTGGGGCAATTCAGAGCGTCTTTTTCAAAACCAGCTGAACTGATGGTTGCTCTCAGAGGATGCACTGGGCTCTCTGTTGGGTCAGCAAGATTCTAGAAATATGGCACTTGTTTTTCTAGACAGAAACTAATTAACTCCTCACCGAGACTTAGGAGAAGTTCTAGTTAATAAGCATTGAGACAATTGTTCCTCAAAGTAATAAATCCAAAGGGCCAAATGCATTGAATCAGAAAGTCAAAAGAGAGCTGATTTTCAGCACAGACAGGTCTCACCTAAGCAGTTTTAGCCTTCTATGACCAAATCTGCATTTTTACCAGCTTTGGAAAGGGAGCAGCAGGCAAATTTAAGGTGCAGATAGACAGGATTTGCTCCAATAGGAGCTGATCCAGCAGCTCACTGCTGCTGAGAGGGGTAGTTAGGCTCATTCTTGATCTTACCGTGGTCTCTCTTACATTGCCACTCTGGCACTCATGTGACCTCACAGTGAGATTCCTCAATCCGCCACATCAGCAATGAAAAAACTCTTAAGTGCACTCCAAGGGTCGTGTTCTTCCAGCAGCAACAGTCTGCTTCAGCTGCCTTTGAAGGAAGAAGAGAAAGCCCTTCTCTGACACCTTCTTCAGCTGCCAGTCCCTGCCTCCAGTTTTGGTGTGCTTGCCTTTTGCACTGCTGGGGCAGGGGCTGCTGCCCGCTTGGTCTCTTCTTCCACAGTGAGGTGCAGATGAGCAGAGAAGGTTGAAGGAGAGAAGTAAAGCAAGAGCGCTGATGTAGCACTTTTCAAATGCAGGTTTGTACCCCAGGTAGTGAAGGGAGACGAGGTGGGATAGGCAGGGAAGGAGAGAAGAGGCAGAGAGAGACCAATATTCATCCTGCTCAAAACTCAGCACTCTTCACTTTTTGTGAGTTTGTCTCATTCCTCCCCTGAGGAGCCAGATGATCCCTTTTGACCCCTTCTATTCCACCTTTCCAACCCCCTTTTCTTTGCACTCTCCCTGCAACAGTTGCAACTTTGATTCTTTTTTCCATTTGTGACTGAGAAGTTCTCTACCAGTTCATGCCTATATTGTTTGGTGAGAGCAGCATTCTAAAACTCTACTAGCAAGTATAATTTAGAGCCATTCTTCACTGAACAAATGCTTTGAGCTACATTAAGGAAATATTATTTTAAAAAATTAAGGGTTTTTTTTTTCCCCCTAATACTAAAATCTGATTAGGATTCAATGTGACTCACTATTTCCCAGTTTCTTCATGATAATCCATAAAATCAACAGTAAGAGAAAGAGACTTATTGTTTGTGTACGCTGCAGTTCTGCTTAAATCTCCAGCAAATTGATGGATGAATCATTCAGCTGATGTCAGGCAGTAATTTTGGTTTTTAAAAGACAGTCCCGTTTCTATAGGTTATTTCATTAACTGTCCCACTGGATATGAATGAGTACCATACACCTGCAGTGTTTGCCATCGGTCCACACTCAGCTCTTATTTTCACACTGTTTTTCTATCTTTATGTTCCATTATTTTTTTCTTTGCTCTGTGAGCTACTGCTTAGCCACTCTACATTATATATTTTTTCTCAGTCATATCTGTTTACCCTGAAGATAGTTCAAGTGCTTCTGAAAGAACAAAACCAGGCATTGGTCCAAACCTCAACTAGTCTATAAACTAATCATAACTGTAAATATCACACATTTGGTGCAGAGAAGTGCATATGACTAATGAGGTTTCAGCCTCTGCTGCAGGCGGTCTTGTAATGAACATCTTATAATGTACCCAAGTATGTTGTTACTTCCATCTGCTTTTCCTACCTTGTTTTGTTTACTGCTATCAGCTGATTTTACAATCCAGTCACGATTCCTACCTCTCATTCCGAAATGGCAATGGCAGGTGATCTTGTGTCTTGTTACTGTCACCTGATTTCAGTGCCAGCTCCACTGTTCCTGCTTTCTGCCTCTGTGCTGCTCCCTTTTCCGCCTGCGCTGTCAGTACCTTGGCAGGGGTAGCTGGAGCAGTCTTTCAGAGCTACAGGCTGTTTCCCCTCTCCAGATTTTGAGGTGTCTCCTTCGTCAAAGTGCAGACGTGGTGGCAAAGCTGGAAACAGTGGAAACAGAGCCCCACAGGGACTGAGCTCTTTAGGCCTCAAGGCTTTTAGAACCCCGCTGGAACTTGGTTAGAAGAAGCTGTTGGGGATGATAAGCAAGGAGCACCTTGAGCAGGAGACAATTTATCTCCATTGAGTTTGGAGAGAAGACAAGGAGGATATAGACTCATCTCCATAGGACATGTGTGCTCAATAGGAGATGTTGATACTCTTGCTCACCTCAACTGAAATAAATTGCTATTAATCTTGTCTAGACTGAGTAATTAAAAACATAGTGAGACAAATCATTTATCGTATAAGTTGTCATCAAATCAGGAAATGTTTACACATAAAAGACTCCTTGATGGGCTCTTCTAAATAGATTGGTAATTTTTTTCATCTCTCCTTCAGCAACTGCTGAAGTACATCAATCACTTTGGCGTGGAAGCAGGAGATGGCTAGACCATATTTCCCTGAGGATCAAGGGTCAGGATTTAGTGAACAGGGAAATGATGCCTTCTGGCCAAAGAAGTTATCGGTTTTATGCACATCTCAGCCTGCCCTCAGCACATCTTGCATTTCTGATAGTCTCTAGGTGAATGGCTGGAAACTGAGTGCTCGTATATTCCATGTTTGCTGAGATAGCTTTAATCAACATTCCAGCTGGAGAAAACAGCTCTTCCGGGCCTTTTAAAGCTGGTCAGTAATCAGCTGGAGCAAGCTTGATTATGTCCATGTAGCTCACCAGTGAATACTGACTGTGAGAGACACATAAAGCTGGGATTTAAAGGCCAGCAGAAATCTGGAATCTTGCACATGGTAGATTGAACAGTACTTATGAAAAATACCATGTTAAGTATGTGATCGGTGAACCATGATCTCAGTATGAAGGCTGAGAACATAATATGTGGTTCTGTTTTATTTTCTCTGTCCTGCATTGCGATGAAGAACAAAATTTCCCCAGAGACTTCCTCACACACTGAGAAAAAGTAAAAAATTATGATCAGTTTTTGCCCTGTTCAGCTGGAACTTTATTGCTGTGCTGGTTTAACAGAAGTCATTGGGAGAAGCTCGGCCTCCTCCTTTGTGTCAGTGGAGGCTTCTTTAGAGCAGCAGGATTCGATATGGGAGCAGAATATTCTGTACTGAATGTCAGGAGCAGTTGTTACCATTTGTTGGATGTGAACTTAATGGATGAACAGCAGTGAGTTTATTTGCCAGAAATATCAAATGCTAACGAACAGCTTGCTGTAGTCCTGGCCTTGGCTTCTATCATTAACCTGATTAGACCAGAATTATCTGCAATGCTCTTGGATGCTCTTTCACTGGTATTAGAAGGTCATTAAACAATGGGCATATATTTTGCAAGCTCCACTGGGATTTCTTTTCATTTCAAATAGGTAAAGAAGGATTTTATGTTTCATTTTGAAATGCAAATTTTTTTATATGAGTTGGCAGATTCTCAGCTTCAAGCAGAGAGCGCCCGAATTGATTGGATTGCATTGCTAACATTTTTGTTGCTTTCAGTTTAATTGTAAAAGCTGTGGAAGAGTTGGTTGGATTGTTGTTTTTTTTTTTGTTAAAGTATGACCTTCACCCTTTAAAGATCACTTGGTCATCATCTGTTTTGTTTTCCAGATATTTTGCTTCTTTTTAAGGACAAAGTGATTTTGGTCATAAGGGAAAATAATATGAATTCCATCAAATCCGTGCTGTTCTGGTGTTTGTTATTTGCATAAACAACTATATTATAATAGTTGTTTAATTGACCATCATCAAGAAGCTCAAAACTTGCAATAGAAATATGAGTAGATGGACTGGAAGAAAATAGAAAGTGCTTGAAGGCAGTTTATAGCATGTTACAGTGTTCAGGTTTTCATAAAGAAAAGCGTTTTTAAGTTCTAGGCAGGCAATTTCCCCCTCTTGCCTGTAACAAATTCTGTCTAGATGTTTTATATCTTTGCCCCAGTGCAAATATTGAATAATTGTTTCTCACAAATGAAAATGGGCTATTGTTCAAATCTTAAATTTGGCACTTGCATGGCTAGAGCTGACCCTGTTGTATTATCAAATCTGAGCATTTTAGTTATTTTTTGGCATTACCCTCCTTAATATTTCCAGGAATGAGAGATGAATTTTATCTCATCTTGGATTTTCTGACAAAGAGCTCTGTTAATGAAATCTTCTCCAGCAGACTCCCTGTGGTCCTGGATGAGTGCAGCTGTGGGGCGATGTGGTGCTCAGTTTATCCTGTCAAAATCCAAATATTGGCAAAAAATGTAAACTAGGGGAGGGGCAGGTACAGGCCCAGATTTCTAGGATGCGTTGCAGCAAATCTCTTTCTGTGGGTCCTGGTAGCTCTGTTCAGAGCATGTTGTGCTTAGAGAAGCAGGATTCCCATCATTGGTAAAGCTGCCACGTTCATGGATGAGGCAGCTCTTCCCAGAGCAAAGCTTGGGGAGAAGGGGCAGAAGTTCATCACTCAGGGAAAGTGATTTTTGTGCTGTGAGACTAATGAGGATATGCATAGGAAACTCAGACTTAAAAAAGCTTACTCTTTCCTTTAAAAAAAGGTAATTCAGCATTTGTCTGGCTCTGGTTGTGATGAGGGGTGTTGTGAGGTTATTTCCCCCTTCATCTCACAGGCAGCAAGGTTGTATTGTTAGTGCTGAGAAGTATGGACAGATGCATACACCTAAACAAATTTTTCCCCAGGAAACCCACGTTTACTACATAAATATTCTTATTAATTATTTTGCTACCTTCACTTTTGGAAATTGAGCAATGAAGCCTAACCCACAATCCCAAGCTGTCTCTGAGCCAAGACCCCAGTAGTAGCAAAACCTTCACTTCCCACTTGACAACATCTGATGTTTTCATATGGCTGTTAGTACAAAATACTGCAGCGTGCTGCATATTAGAAATGGAGAGTAAATAAAATAGGTGTTGAAATGAAGTTGAGTAATGTGACAGGTTTTGAGGAGACTATTATTAAAAAGCATAAGAAATTCTAAATGACCTGTACTATTTTCATATTTAATTCAGTAAAAGAATTAATTATTCAGCAGTTGAGGATGCTGTTTATTTTCCACTCTACTGCACTGGCATATCACAAAATCCAGTGCTCTACTCCAAACCAACAGGGCCACTTAATCATCTAAATACATATATAATGCAGACAACTTAGTGAGTCAGATCTGGGCAATTAATGGATCAAACATGTTTTGAGACAAATATGATGACCTCGTTCATACTGGATATTTGCTTTACAGCAAATGCATTGCTTTACATTGATACTGAATCCACTGGGGCTGTAAATGAACAGAGAATTTCTCAGACTGTCGCTGGATCATGACTGTGTCTCACATCAAGCGATGCTGGGAGCGTGGCTGCCTGCCCCAGCCCAGGACTCCCTCCTGCCTGGAGCCCTCTTGGGGACCTGGAGAGTCTCTGCCCTGGCTAAGGGATGCTGCTGCCACTTTGCTGTGTGCCCGTTCAACCAGCAGCAAAGCTGAGCATCCCGGAGACGGGGCACAGCACACTGGGGATGCTGGCAGGGTGTGCGCAGCGTGCCACCGGCGAGGTGTGGCTTTCCACAGCGCCTGGGTGTAGGACTGGCACAAAACACAAGCACAGGCAGCCAGGCCTCCTTCCCCCCCTGCAGCTGAGACAGAAGGGCACCGGTGAAAGCGCACCCTCACACACACTCATGGATCCCCTGGGTCCCAGCATTCCCTGCCTTTTCCAGCTGCAGACGGGACACACAGTGACCCTGCGTTTGTGCACCGCTGGTGCTGAGGCACAGAATCCTGTCCTGGCACGCGGCTGGGCCTGAAGACTGCAGAAACAAAGAGCTGCTTCTGGGGGCTGCGGGAATGCAGGGCCCGGGCAGGGCAGCAGTGGAGCCCCTTCCTCTCGGGGACCTGCTGGAGGCAGCTGCAGCTCCTGGACAGGGAGAGGTGCTGCAGTGTTTCATAGCTAATAAATAACCATCACATGCAACTGAGAGAAAGTGTGAGGTGGGGGCCAAAGAGCACAACCTAAATAATTCATGGGACTTCACGTATTTGTTGTGGAAAAATAAAAATATTGACAAATTGGATTTTGACTTTTTGAGATTTGTAGTTTCCCACTGTTCTATGCCCAGCCCCCACACCCAACTAGAGATTTGATTTTTAAAGATAAAGAGTTTCTATGAATATTCAAATAAATTCTTCTGAATAAATGATGTATTAAATCAGATTTTAAAAATCCAACCCTCCCTACCCTCTTTAGGTTCTTGAATATAGTAATCAACTTAAATGTAATACTTTGAATTTCTATTAAGATACCTGAAAAGAAATGTATGGTTGTCTATGGGAAAAAATAAAACATATCTGTCATTTGTAAAAAATATAATCCAGTGCACAATGATACCAAGTAAACAAAATACTCCAAGTTCATTGTGTTGTGAATGACAAGAGACTCAGAACTCTGCTGCTCCTTGCACATGTCTGTGGTACAGATCCTGTGTGTCTTTGCTGACAGCACAGCTCAGAATTCTTCAGTGCAGGGAACACTTGGAAGACTGCAAAGCTCAGATTTCAAGTTTTCTGAACTTTGGGGTGCAAAGATTGCATCTTTAGAAAGAGGAGAGCAGGACTTTGTCTGCTCTGCCAGCACTGCTGACATTCTCTCCATCTGCTCTGTTACTTAGCTTCTGTATGTGTAAAATGCAGTTATTCTGTTTGGGAAGAGCAGAAAGCACAGCTCTCTTCCAATGTTGACATTTTTTTAGATCTTTAATTTAAATTGCAATAGTAGAAGTGTTTATTGACGACTTAGGTGACAGGGTCCCCATGGTCTTGTAGCGTCTGAACCAACACTTCGTAATAAGAGTTTTATTAACTCATCAAAGTGGAGATATGGTCCTCATGTGGACAAGATCTGGGTGTTACCTGGACAAATCTGGACTCTTCCAGCAAAATCACAGCTTTTAAAGAAGGATGTGTAAGGAGACGTAGCAGAGGGCTTTGCCACTGACTGGTCTCTGGGGATCCTAGGGACTTGAACAGAAGCTACTTATTAGTGTTGAATATTCACTCAAACTTTCTAAAGAAGATGAAACAAATTTAACAATTATTGGGAACCAACCTTAAAACTGTAGTTTGCTAAATGTGGGTCACTAACTTTCATCAATCTTAGAAATTCCTGTTTAGTTGCTTAGAATTTTTGTGGCCTCTTAAAGTAAGTTCATTTTCATGTTGATTCATGAATATGGATTTGAGATGCAAGGCCCAGCATTTAAAGTTTTAAAACATTGGCCTTCAGCTATAATTTACAGGATATTTTTGTCGTCTGCTAGGAATTTTTTCTGGCCTAGGAGGTGGGTTTACCAACTTAAATCTTGTAAACGTACTGTCTTTGAGTATCTTATAATTACTGATTGACTTCTTTCTGCAAGCAGTAGAGTGAGCAGAGCTGTGATGGCATTCAGGAAAAATTGTGATCTTGTTCTTTAAGTGCATCTTCCCCATCCCACCATTTCTGTGTAGAGTTTTTTTTATGTTTGTTGTTGTAATGATAACTGAAAATATCAGCAATGAAAGAGTCTTTGAATGCTCTTGCAGTGGTTTGTCTTGCAAGCTTTCCTCATATCATCTATGGATTGCCTCAATGGACTAAGGATCTCTGCTTCTATAGCTAGGTTAATTAAATGCAAAATATATTTGCCTTAAATCTGAATTTCTTACTGCTCGCATGAATAAGAAAAACTAAAGAAAATGGTCCCTAAAACTTCAGAGATTTCCTTTCATATCTCATTTTTTTGTTTTTCTACCATCTCCAATGTTTAATTAAGGTTTTTCTGGCAGTATATGAAATTAGCATCTAATGGTAATTACTTTGAGTGATCATAATAATTTCGAGATGTATAGAAGTTTGTTTCTGTGTCTGCTTAATTTGCTGCTCCAGAAATTATCTTAAAATGTATTGCTTTATGGAAGAACTTTACTGAATGAACTGAATTCCACTCTCTTTTATTCTCTGCTTTAATTACAATGTATCTTCTTACTGTGTCCATGTCAGTTCTATCAAAATCATATTTAAGTAACCAAGAAAATTCAGCAATGTTTTAAGTGTGAGCATAGAGATGAAGCAACTCCTAGGAGATGAATGCTTGTTGTCAGCTTGCAGAAAGGTTTCCATGATGTACAGTTTGCATTTGCTGGGATGATAATACCTGGCTACAGGTGACCTTTCAGCATGTTCCCCCTTCCTATTAAACCTCTGTTGTTGCTTAAAATAAAGTGACTATTCGATAAAACTCAGCAAAAAAGCCTCAGGGCTACTCACTTCTGAAAAAACAAACTGAACCTATCAGATAAAGCTGTCAGGGCTCGGGCTTTATCTAACGCTGCACACACTTTTATAAATTGATTCACTTTTCTGCCAACCCCACATGTCCGCGAAATAGCTTGGCTGCAGCTACAAGCACAATTATTATTCCGCCCGGGGTGATTTGTGTGGTCTGAGAGCCCGGCACACATCCATTTATGCTCAGGGAGATGGGAGGGAAGGCAGACACCAGCCTGCGCTCCGGGCTGGCAGAGGCTGGGGCAGCCCAGTCCTGCAGAGCCAGCCCAGCCTGGGGCAGCTGGACCGGCCACGGCCGGGCTCGGGGTCAGTCCCGCTGGAAAAGCCAAGGCCTTGACCCCTGGCTGCGAGCAAACCCTGCCCCTGAGGGATCTGTCTGGTGCTGGCTGCAGGGGGACCTTTCATGCCCATGGATGTCTGCAGGCTCTTACAAAAACCGATGCCGCGTGCCTATTTTCCTGGATCACAAATACAGATACGTGGATGCGTGTTAAGACAACTTTGTCCTTGCAGTGTTTGCAATTTTATATAAACCAAAAGGATTATATATAAATTTATATAAACCAAAAGGATTATATATAAATTTATATAAACCAAAAGGATTTTTTTTTTTTTTCCCAGGAAATCCTTCTTTTCTTCTCTTTTTTTTTTTTTTTTTTTTTTTCCCCCCCCCCCCCCAGGGTTTAATA